>JASDQU010011168.1:157730-172713 GCA_032191745.1 Picea mariana | reverse complement strand
TGTATATATGTATGTATGTATGTATATTTTCATGGTAACAAGTGATCTCATAATTGTTTGCTACTAAAATTCATTTACTTCCATCGATCCAACTATCAATTGGAATGATCTCATCATTACATACAAATGTATTATCAACCACTCTTTCCCAAAATATCACTCTG
Organism: Picea mariana; assembly: GCA_032191745.1. Taxonomy (NCBI): domain Eukaryota; kingdom Viridiplantae; phylum Streptophyta; class Pinopsida; order Pinales; family Pinaceae; genus Picea; species Picea mariana. The sequence continues at coordinate 172,549 of JASDQU010011168.1, read as the reverse complement.
TCTCCCCCAACAAAGCTTTTCTGTAATTTCTCATTATGTAGCTACTTTAACCTGCAACTTTCTTGTTGTAATATCTAATAGTTTCTGAAGTGTTTTCAACTTCATGAGTTAGCAATACTCACATCATTTCAGCTGTTAGCATAATCATTTCTATGTTATATAATATATTCATGCATTCACCAAAATGCATTCAATAATTCCACTTGTAACATTTTTAACAGCTCCAAAATTGATCTTGAAATTGTAACAACAAAAATCTAATCACCTTCAACTAGTATTCATATTAAATATAATGCATCTATCCATCATTACATCTTTTCAATACCACAGACTTTTCATAATGAAACAATTTATTACTAATTAAAATGAAAATCAATGTGCCAATACCCATGGCCACATATACACAATGCATCCATGCATTGACTACATAATACCACATAACTATGCCATGCATTCCACCATGATGAGTTGGAAGGTCTGGCCAAGGACTCAACACATCATCCACACACTCCCTACTGCTTTCCTAACTATTTGGTTACCTTCCTTTTCCACCCAAACACAACACCAAGAATATAATCCTTAAATGTTCTTCAGTGTTGGCAAAGAGGTTGCAATCCAAACATCAGATATACAATAGATACCATTGAGCACTCACATAGCTCTATAGCCCTTCCATATCCGACCATATTATGGTCTCACACATGACTAGCTCTATGGATATTCATTGTTATAGAAGGATCATGTCTCCTGAATTAACCTGGTTATGATCCCATAACCAATCATAACATAATATGCAACCAAAATTTTATCTAAATTCATTCTAGCATCAACACCATTTACATACTCTAGGCCTTTGGCCATTACATATCAATTTAAATATTGAAATTAGCTGAGGGAATTCTTACCTCAATCCCCTTCAACATGTATGCATCAACAACAACTAACTGCATACCTTCCTGGTTGTTATCAACCTACTCGTTGGTATCTGACCAACTGATATTTATAGAAGATCACATAATTCCTCCTTCATCATTTTGATCACCATTCCTGGTACCCTCATGGGTCTTCACCTAGATGGAAATCATAAGCAACAACAAAATCCACATATTTAACCCCGCTATATCAATTTTCCTGAATACATAATCCATCATTAGTCATACTCAATCAATATCTCATAATAATAGACTATTGTAAGTTCACAATCATGAAATACGCATATCCAAGCATGTACATATGTAAAATTACACCTCCATATGCACCAAGAATTCACTGTCAGCATGCCTACTAATGCATACACATTTTAACTTCATTGTATGCCTTATGCACTCTAGTGCATTGTTTTAATTCACTTATTTATTTATCTATTTCTGTTGTAGTTGGTTGTCCTTGAATTCCTTCAGATCCTTTCTGCCTTGCATGCTCCCATTCTGTTCATCTGCACTATGGTTCCCTGGTCTGAACACTTTCCAGCCAAGTTCCACTTGACCATTCTGCAATCCAACCAATGTGTTCTATTTTCAGAAGCCTCTCCCAGGCAGTCATATCCAAATTTACCTTTATGAAACATTCTAGCACCCTGGAATGAAGTAGCTCAAACATTCCATCATTTTACTACAACATTATTGAATCAAATACTCTTACTCCTAGTTCTTCGTTAGGTTACTTCATTAACATTTCCCTGTGAAACCACACCTTTCAAACTTAATACTATTCCCCAATGGAAGTCCATTTTCACTCAATGAAACTTTTTAAGTGAGAGGGCATTCCCAATTCTTTGCATTGGCATCCTGCTTTCCGTTGTGAACTCTGATATCAAGAGTGGATCTCTTTTACACTTTTCCTTTTATGCCCATCCATTACATCTTTAACCTGCTAGCTTAAGATCCTATGTGAGGATTCTTTCTTTTGTAGTACATTATCCAACTTCTGTAAGATTTTTCATGCTTCCATGACTCTAATATCTTATCTTGTTCTTGAATTGATCTAATCATACCTCTAATCCTGCCAAACCTGCAAACAATCATCTTGTTAGAATTATACATACTATACAAAATCCTCAATTAAATTTACAAGTACATTTTCTGTTTAATTTATGAAGAAAATTATATCAATTGTAACAATTATCCAAAAATAGAATGATTCCAGGTCATTCTCATCTGAATCATCTTTCCAATGAATGAAATCTCGCCCCAATCGGATATCGAAGTTGAAAGTTAGGGTTCCCTAAAAAACCATTTTCATCCCCCTGAGTTGATATAGAAAATTGAAAACTGCAAAGGTGATTCCTTCAAACCAAGTTCCACGTGACCACGGCTCGAAACCGTGGGCTTAATCACCCTTTATCGCCTTGCTCCATGTTCTTCCACATGGGATCTTGCGCGAACACCAAGTTCGAGGATTGGTTCAATTCCAAGCCCTTTTTACCTAAGCATGGGACCGACGCTGGGACCAAGTCCTCCAGACTTTGGCCTTCAACTATTTTCCCTTGTCAACTTTTGTTTTCCCCCGGAGTTACACTTTTCCAAAGCCTTTAATAACTCCACTAGAAAAAAAATAGACGATCGAGATTTAATCTCCCGTTGAATGGACGGTCTTTCCCACATCTAGAGGCTTCAATGAGATCAACGCCTATGACTTAATCAGATGTTGAGACGGATGACGCTCAACCAATTCAGAAATTCGATGCTCCGAGGTATTTCCATCCCCGAGTCTTCCACTTCCTTGGAGTGGCAATCCTCCGAAGTACTTACCTATGCTCCCTCTACTAGATCCAACGATCACAAGAACTCCCGGAGGGTCTTAGATCAACAGACCACACGAATTTTCTACTCTGGGACTTTGAGACATTTCAAATATTGAGTCACTCAACTCCCCGGAGTGATATCTTCCAAAGTTCTTATGACATCCTTCCACTTCTTGATCTAACGGTTGAGAAAGGTCCCGAAGGGATCTTAGATCAACGACTTGCATGCCTTCGTGACTTCGGGATTTGACACATTTCACTCGTAGAGACTTGAAAACCCCTAGAGTACTAAGTCTCCAGAACACAAGATGTACTACCGTGTGTCTTCTGGGATCACCGATTGATATGTACTCCGGCCTTCAGGAGTTCTCGACCCAATGCAAACTGTCACATCTTTTTCCTCTGGAGTGCCCAGTCTCTGGACTGCATGATCTATCGCCACATGGTGAAATAATAGAATCAGAGACATGGCCCAATCAGGTGGGTGACAGTGTCACGTTCTAACTGACATTTCAATCCTCCAGAAGTTCAAAAATCACTAACACATGGCACACATCCCATGTGTCCACATCATCCCAGGTGACATCCACGGGCCACGTCACTTCGGAATTTTGGGCTTCGTAAGATTTTATGCTTGCATTCCGGGGTCCAAATCACCTCCAGGTGACATCATCATGCCCCACCACTTCGGATCTTAGGGCTTCGAGAGTTTCCACACTAGAACACTCTAATTATCTCAAAATCTGAACTCCCGAACCGTTGTGAGATCTACGAATCACAATCACCCATGTTCAGATCTGATGGTCCTCAACACTCTTGAAACCCACCTCTCTATCCAACAGTCGATGGACTTTGGGACTTTGGGAGATTTCACATCAACACATTCCATTTCTCCCGAACGCCGAACTTCCGGACTAGCTGATCTGTCGACACATGTCCCTTTTGATGAATGGTCCAGATGAACTCTGGACTTCAAGACTTCGGGAGTTTGAACATTAACACACTGTATTTCTTCCAAATGTTGAACTGAAATCGACAACTCACACTCCTCCCATAGCCAATGACTAGGATTAAATCTGGCTTTGGCTTCAGGGTTTCTCACTCGAAATGACCCCCATACTCCCAAATACTTGCTAGATCTGACAGTCCTAAACACTCCCGAAATCCACCGCTCCATCTAATAGTTAACGAGACTTCGGGACTCCGACCTTTGGCAGTTCAAGCTTTTCATTCCTACCAAGATCGATGAAGCGACGAAGTTACAAAGTATTACCCTTCACGCTTGGCCTTGATTGACGACTGGAAATCAACAGTCTAAATCTGAGGACTGGGACTTAACCTTTCCCAACTTATGGTTTTTCCTTCATCAGACGACTCCTACTCATTGGCCCTCCGATCCAATGATCTAGATCTCTCTTGATCCCACAGTGGCGATTGCTCCCAAATTTGAAAGGGAAGGTCATGATCCTTCGATCCCTTACAAAGGATATCCGACGTTCTAGCTCATGCGTAGACTCCACAACACCATTCCTCCTGATATTTTCAACTTCAAGGTTGGAATTCGATCTCAACCACGAGATTCTGACCAATAGACCTGACCCATACCGACCCGATGTTTCAACCAGAAGCTTTGATACCAATATGTAATATACCCAACCATCCATAGGTCGGGCTATGCCACTTAAATAAGCTGCAACACACCCATATGTAACATACCCAACCACCCACAGGCCAGGCTACGCCACTTAAAGAGGCTGCAACACACCCAACCACCAATAGGCGAGGCACGCTACAGTCCCAAGACTAAGTTCTCTAAACAAATCTCGAATTCTAACAAAATTTAATCTAAAAACAAGCATGAAAGAACCAGATGCATTAATCAAGATCCATTCCACAACATAAAAGATATTAACAACGTGCCATGCACAACAAATAACCAACATACATGCACATTAAAAAATACATATCTCAGAGATAATTAAATACACATCGGAAATAAACATTACACAGAAAACACAGAGAGCACTAATATTTTCAAGTAAACGTTCACCAACTAACTGTATACCAAGGACGTTCCTCCCAACCATAGACATTTTTGTTCATTTACTCTCAACAGTAGGTCACCCCCGAGCTAGGGCTACGAATCCACAAGGACAGGTCCTAGGCCAAGTCTAAACACAAAGAAGTTGGATAAGTAGCTCTCAAGTTTCCCAACCTCACAACAAATCCTAATTTCTAGCTCTCTTTCCCTGCCAACCTGCACAACCCCATGAAAACGAACACCTTTCTCTGCCATGCAGTCCCTGAGGTTGTTCCATTTCTCTCCAGGGCTCCAGTGCTACTGGTCAAGAAATATGCCTACTGGAAACTCCAAGGAATCTTAGTTGTTGACAGTTCCATCCAAAATTCCATCAATCTCATGCACACACACATCCATTCCCTCCTTGAATGATCAATAAATCATTATAGCCATTCAACGATGACTCTCCTCTTCCTGCGATTCATTTCCATGCTTATCCCAAGAGCACACAAACTGGTAGTAGTCAATGAAGAGGAAGAATAACAAGAGAACAAGGGGAAGAAGACGAACCAGGAGAAGAACGATCCCCTAACTTCACCCCAAGCCACCCTCACGGAGTCATTCATATCCATGCTCAGACCAAGAGCATACAAATGCAGCAAGAGTGAGGCTCCCAAAAATGAAGAGTGGAAAAGGTGTAACAATGAATGAATAAGAACTAGTGAACCCCCGCCCAAACCAAAGATGGGTTTATATAATTACTTGGAAATAAAGAACCACATGGCCTCCCCCAAGAAGCTCATGTAATCCCTTTCTCCATAAAATCAATTATGGTTAAATAAAATAATAATAAAAAGACTTAGCCCCTCAAGACCCCCTCTCTTGTGGAATCATAGCCCCTATCTCTTTTGTCCTTGTTCGTCTTGCAACCAACGATTTATTTTATTAATGTATATGAAGTGTTACATTTCCTAGGCACTCTGGTCCCTTTTTGACTTTACCGGCTCACCAGCCTAAGTCACAATTACACAATACATTATAGTTCATAAGGGTTAAAACTGGGATGTTACATAGGAACATAAGAGGATCCAAAGTATGCAAATTGTCTAACAACTTGTCAAAGGAACAAAAGGCTAAGTATGTCAAGCTTTTGAAAGAGTTTGTTGATGTGTTTGCTTGGAAATATGAATATTTAAGAACATATGACACCAACATCATTGAACATAAGATCCCTTTGAAAGATGAGGCCAAGCCTTTTAGGCAGAAACTCAGACAAATAAATACCATGCTGCTTCCTATTATGGAAAAAGAAGTGAAAAAGATGTCGGATGCCCAAATCATCATTCCTTTGAGACATTTAGAATGGGTGGCTAACTTGGTGCCTGTGATGAATAAAAATGGGTAAATCAGGTTGTGTGTTGATTTCAAGAATTTGAATAGGAGATTCAAAAATATAACTACCCCTTCCCAAAGATGGAGCACATTTTGCAGAGAGTGACTGGTTCATCTAGGATGTCTATGATTGATGGCTTCTCTGGATACAATCAGATCTCTGTCCCTCCTGAAGGTAGAGAGAAGATAGCCTTCACTAATCCTTGGGGCACATTCATGTATGCCAAAATGCCCTTTGGATTGATGAACGCAGGAGCAACCTTCCAGCGAGCCATGGACATTGCCTTTATTGGGGAGAAAGACAAATTTGTAGTCATCTATTTGGATGACATTACAATGTTCTCAAAGTCTGACAAAGAGCATTGTCATGATTTGAAGAAGGTCTTCCTGAAGTGCAAAAGGTTTTGCCTCTCTCTCAATCCTAAGAAATATTTGTTTTCCATGAAGGAAGATAAATTATTGGGGCACATTGTGTCAGCAGAAGGGGTCAAAAATGATCCAAGCAGAGTAGAGGCCATTCAGACCTTATCTTTTCCTAGATCTAAGAAAGAGGTTCAGTCTTTCTTGGGTAAAATCAATTTTCTGAGAAGGTTCATCTCTAACTTTGCTGAATTAGTGAAGTACATTACATCCATGCTTAGGAAAGGAAATGAGGTGAAATGGACTTCTGAGGCTCGAGAATATTTTGATTAGATAAAAAAGGATTTGACTGAAGCATCTGTGCTCATCAACCCTGACTATTCTAAGGAATTTATGATATTTTCCTTTGCCTCATTTGACATAGTGGTTTCTGTTTTGCTACAAAAAAATACAGAGGGTTTAGAACAACCTATTTCCTTTTTTAGCAGAGCATTGAGGGATGCAGAAATGAGATATGATATCATGGAGAAGCAGAAATATGCTTTGGTCAAATCCCTCAAGGCTTTCAGATTATATGTTCTGCATTCAAAGATTGTTTCATATGTCCCTTCAACCTCAATAAAAGAGATATTGATCCAACCAGACATAGATGGGAAGAGAAGAAAATGGATTTCTAAAATTATAGAATTTGACCTTGAAATGAAACCCACTAAATTGGTGAAAGGCCAAGGTTTATCCAGGTTGCCATATGAATCAAATTGTAAAGTTTTGGGGGTTAATTTCATGAACATAAACTCAGAAAATCAACAAGATGATATTGCTGATAGAGGCTCTCATGTCAACCCCAGCTTGGAATAATGCACTTGGTATAAGGACATCATATATTTTCTGCAGAAGTTGCGGCCTCCTGATGGATTGGACAAGAATAAGGTGAGAAATTTGAAACTTAAAGCAATCAAATATTCTCTCATTGATTAGGTTTTGTATTGGAAATATTCTCTTGGATTTATTTTGAGATGTCTGGATCCACAGGAGGCTCAAAGGGCCATAACTGATTTTCATGACAACTTATGTGGGGGCCATCATTTTTGGAGGACCACAGCTTATAAGATCCTCAAAGCTGGGTATTTCTGGCCTAGCCTTTTTACTAATGTTTGTGCAAATATTAGAGATTGTGTCAAATGCCAAAAGTTTTCTGAAAAGGAACAACTCAAATCTTTGCCTTTGAAACCTGTGGTGGTTTCTATACCTTTTCTACAGTGGGGTCTTGAATTCACTGGGGAAATCCACCCAGCCTCAAGTGGTCAACATAGGTGGATTTTGACTCCACTGATTATTTCACCAAGTGGATAGAATCCATTCCTACAAGAAGTTCCTCCCACAAGGTAATCATTATCTTTCTTGAGGATATCATAGCCAGATTCGGTTGTCCAAGCAGGATTGTTACTGACAATGATGCCTCCTTCAAAAATGAACCATTAATCAATTTCTGTGAGCAGTGTGGGATTACATTAATCCATTATACTCCTTACTACCCCCAAGGAAATGGTTTGGTAGAGTCCTCTAACAAGAGCCTCATAAACATCATCAAGAAATTGTTAGAAGACAAAAAGAAAGCATGGGACTCAAAGATGAAATTTTCATTATGGGCTGACAGAGTTACAACAAAGAGGTCATTTGGTGTTTCCCCTTTTCAACTTGTATATGGGATTGAGGCTATCTTTCCTACTCAACTTGCCTTTCCTGTGGAAAAATTCCTCCAGGACTATCAAGGAGAACCTGATGATATGGTCAGGAGGATACACAAACTGGTAGAAGTACATTAGGCTAGGGAGAAGCTACGTGATAAATCTCATGACCATCAACAAAAAATAAAATGAGCCTTTGACAAGAGGGCAAGCAAGGAAGGTTTTCAGTTGGGTGATCTAGTGCTCAAGTGGGATGCGCCCAAGCAAGACAAAGGAAAACATGGTAAATTCGAAGCCTTGTGGATTGGTCCTTTCAAGATTTCTGAGGTATTTTCAAATAACACCTATAAATTGCAGAACTTGGAGGATTCCAAATTTTTTGGTGGCCCTATCAATGGGCACTTTATGATTTTTTTTTTCTTAAATCATGATTGGCTTTCCATCCATTGTAATTACCACTTCCTCTTTTATTTTTGTTTGAATAGGAGACTCCATGACCCAAAAGCTAAGGCAATGAAACTGCTTGTTCTTGGCATCTCAAGGGAGCATGCCATCCTCTATGGATCCAATGTTATCACATGAAGCCGTCAAGGGTCACATGTGACAGTTATGAGCATAGGTGAACATGCAGGTGCATTTTTCCATGGTGGAGATCCCTTGTGCATTTCAATTTAGTGCCATCTCTAAATGCAGTTGGAAGGATCCCATAGTTGGCAGGTGGATAAAGCTTTGGTAGGGGCGCTAAAATAGCCAGTGCACCCATCTCACAGATCCCGATCGGATCAACGACCACCAATCATTTTGGTGCCACAAGCTGCACAAGTGTTAAAATCCAAAGGCGGTCCAAAATCCAAACTGCGGTATTGCAAGGATGCTACATGGTAGAAGATGGTGCATTTCAGGCCCAAAAATGGTGTGGGTCCAAACATCTTTTGACGACCCTGAAATCACGTGCGCGTATAATGTCATATCCGACAACAACACGTGGTCGCCCGCTAGTCATCCCGCCGTGCTTCGATCCCAAGGAGGATTTGGTTAATGAACAAGGACCGGTAGCTGAAACCTCAACTCAGTCCATAAATAGGAAGCATGGAAGCTATGTCCAAGGAGACAAAACTATCAGCCCAAGGTACCATGATGGACAGTTTCTTCTTGGAGGCCCATACTGATATGAGCTTGCATCTGACAGGAGGAAACACACACAATCTGACAAAAGGATGCATAGACAAAAATCCTTGGATGGGATGGCCAGATGACTCTCTTAGAGGTTGTTCACTGATCTGAGTATAAATAGACTAGTTCAAGATTTTTTTATGGTCGTCGAATGGTTGAGCATAGCTCCCTATTTTGTAATATTTTGATATCAGAGTTGTTCTCTGGTTATGTATGAGACCTAAGACTTTCTCATTAATAGAAGTCAACTTATTTCATCATCTTGTTTACTTTTTTGCTGAAACACTCGTGCATGGAGGATCCAGATGAGGTGTTGTAGTTGCATTGTAATGGAGGTTTGATTATAATGCTGTTGTGACCTGTTTCAATATTTTATTTCGTTGTATTGTTTCCTCTTATGTTGAAATTCTCATGCATGGATGATCTAGACAAGTTGTTGTAGTTGTATTGTAATGGAGGTTTGATTATAATACTGCTATGATATATTTCAGTATCTTAAACCTAAGTTCAAGAGTGCTCTTGTGCCTGAGTTTTTCTTCACCAAGCTGCTTGAAGGCCATATGCTCATGGAAAACTTGTCCACCTTTCTCACTAAGTCTTCCTCCTGCTCACCTTTAGCCTTAAACCACTGACTGAAGTTAATGAGTACATCATTTCCTTATTCATTGCTTGACCATTTTCTGTGTTAAAACATTCTTGTACCAAGCTTTTTCCATTTGACCTCCACACATAAACCTACCTCCAAAAAAATTTTGATGTATGTTGGGCTTATCCTCCTGCAATGTGAGGGTGACTCTCAGTGCTCACAGAATCATAAAGAAATAATTATCAGATCTAAAAATTGAAAATTCAACACTCCAATCATAACAAGCACCATGAAGAATACAATATTGTTACCGATCTCTAATATTTCTAAAATGTAAAAAAGATAAAACATTGTTCAATAGACCTTATCATGCTATAAAGAAACCACATGATAATATATTTGAACAAAGAGAAAGAAGCTATAATCAAATATATAATGACTAAAAATAAAAAGACACCAAATGAACCGATCCATTTGTTTTTTATGGGAGATGTGGGTAATTTATTACATAGGAAATTTTCTAGTCTCATGTGCACATGTACAACAAAAATAAATACGATCCACTAAAATTAAAAGGAGTCATAACATCTTACACTAGAAAATGAACATTTATTATAGGGGGTGTCACACAACACTCTGTATTTTTCATGCCCTTTAAAACAATGAAAATTTGGATACATTGACAAAGAAATATTAATAATTTTGTGTTTTACTAATTGATGAGGCATTTATTGTTGTCTTGACATACTCCTATCAAATTGACAAATGATTTCGAGAGATAAGACATAGCCCAACAACATATTTCAAAAATGTTGATATAATATTCTCATCAGACACAACCTATTAAAGATTCTCTAATCTTTTAAAAATGTGATATTGAATAAGGAGAATTATCCTATACTTTTTTGCAAGAAAAAGTAAAATGCTATGGGTTGCACTTGACAATGTTTCAAAGAGATGACGATTTTATTGGTCTTGAACAAAATGATATTCAATGAACAATATAATGAGGACATAGAATGCATAAATCACTATTGTTATACATCACCACAACTAGATCCACTATTTTTGTACTTATTTTAGAAAAACAAAGATGTATAAATACATAATGAAAAAATGCTTTCAAAAGTAGATGAATAATTGATAACTCTTGAAGCATTTGATGTGCTTGAGAAAAATCAAGAAAAAATTGCAACTTGTGACAAGAAAACAACCTTACCATAACAAAATACTAGTCAAAAGAAATGTCTTTGTTGAGCTATACACTAGAAAAGACAACATAGAAGATGGCCAATGATGTTGTTAGAGCATTGAAGATGTATTCAAAGATTTTTTTTTTTGGATGTTTTTTGGATAGAATTTGTTGATCCAGATGTTGCAAAATTGTAAAGAACAAGTTTACATGAATTATATGACAATTTTTTTTCATATTGCAAAGCCATTAACACACACTAGATGAAATAATCAAACTACAATATGAAAACAATTCCCAATACAAGTAGTTTGTGCTAAAAAAATACATAGAGTGTAGGGATTGACTCTAGATAAAATTGCAATTGACCAATCAACATTAGAGCATATGGATTAGCATACACAACTTTATTGCGAGTCAAAAGCATGAATTCATTGTTTCTAGTTACAAAATTAACATAAGAAAACTTCTTGTATGAACAAAAAGTGATGGTAGAAATGAAACAATTGTTTGTAGATGGATCATGGAAATTATATTATGTGCAAAGTCCAATAGCATGTTCTAATAGAATTTCAATTGTAACTTTGAACACACGTAGTTTACAAGCACACCTTGATGAAATTCTACAAGATGAAGACTTTATGAGCTATACGATCCTTTGTTTCCAAGAAACACAAATAAATTTCCCACCAAGCAAAAACAAAATTTCCAAATTCAATTTCAAAGAAACATACTCTATCAATGGTGTCCTCTCTTGTATAGAGAAAAACATAGACATAATTGAAAAAAAAAACTTTTTCAATTATTGGATTACTGAGAGGGGGGTGAATCAATAATGAACAATTTATACCACTTATTAATCATTTTAACCACAATGTATATTCCTTTAACTTATTCAACAATGTTCATTTTTTCATCATTAATATGTTATTTCATCATATAACATTAACATCCATCAGTGCATAATGAACAATAATAGGCACATCACACAATGCACAATACACTAGTATTTTACATGGAAAGCTAATGCGGGAGAAAACCACATAATTCTTTTCTGATATGTCTTTAATAATTACATTCAAGGAAGCACCAAATTCCAATTCTCCAACTGCAACTGGAAGGAGGCTCTGACCCCCTATTTTCAAGCTACCACCCGAGGGAAGATACAACTCCCCACTTCTCTAGATATAACTAGAAGGAGGCTACAACCCCCTATGTTCTCCGGCTACAACTGGAAGGTGGCTACAATCACCTGTACTTTCCTCGTCCTGTCGCCCTGAAATATAAGTAAAATTAAGAAACCCCTGTCACACTGCCACTGTGAGATATGACACTGTAAACCTGTACCAATCTGTGCCAATAACCTATAACCAATCTGTGCCACTATTTTTTAACTAACCTCTACATGTACCCTTCCTATACCAACAAAAACCAATAGGTATGAGACATGTCTTTACTGTATCTTGCGTATGTACGCTCCCTATATATACTGCAACCCACGTATGTGCACGCCCTATCTATACTGAAACCCACGTATGTACGTGACCTTTTTATACTACAACCTGTGTACACCTTCTGAGAACTAGGGTTTTCACCTTTCTGAACTCTAACTCTTTGCTGCCTCTATTACTGTCATTGTCACTGCCACTGTCGCTGATATTGTCATTGTCACTTCCACTATCAATGATACTCAACCAAATTCTCTCACATGGATAATACCAAAGACACCTCTCAACTAGATGTCCAACAAACACATGCCTCAACCAAGCATGATCCAACATCACCACATACCATCACAAGATATGCGTCTCAACCATGTACCAACCTATACCATGCATCAAACTGTACCACAACCTGTATTATCAAGTGCATCAACCATGTACCATAACAAGTGCATCAACTATGTACCAAAATAAGTGCATCAATCATGTACCAACCATGTACCTATACCATATACCATACCATGTTCCAACCATGCAAATCAACTAGGTACATCAACCATGCACATCAATCACTCACACAACATGTACCAATACAAGTGCGTCAACTATGCACATCACAATACCTCATAACCATCACCAAGACCAAAATGTGCTTTTACTAATATATCAAGATATCTATGCCACATCATCCATATACCATGTGTCAAAAAATACTACTAGCAAGTGTCTCTAACAATACACCACGCATGTGCCAATCATGCATCAGCAAGTCAAACTATGACTCATCAAGATGTACCAACATCACCATACCATACACCTCATGTATGTGCCAAATCATCAACTATATGTCCCAACATGTATCTCAACCATATAACAAATACATATACCAATATAACCAACAAAATTCCTCTATCAATACATCACACAATACATGATTCAAATACCATAAACCCTTACATAAAAACATGTTCCAAAACCTCACTCTTATGTAGCCTTAAGTGTGTACCAATCATATATCAAGACCACTAACAAAATATTCTCACAATGTACCATAAGATACATCGATAAAACTCACACATGTACTGACCATGTACTACAACAGATATGCCTCAAACTGACCAACAAATTCACTAACACATCACAACCAAAAACAATCAACCATATACCAAGGAATACTAGCTATGTCTCAACACTCGAAGATGTATCAATGATAAATATTGATTATACTAGAAATGTGTTTTTGTAGATCTGACTTATACAGTAAGTCCCATGTAGCCAATAATCTCTCTAGGGAAAATCCTCAAACCCCCATAAACATTTCTCATGTATACAACAAAATCCAACTACTCATAGATTAAATAAGACATACCTTTTGAACCAATGGATAGATTTGATGTACTTGATCATTGTAGACCTTCTTGGGAGCTTGCTTTTAGAATCTAGAGACCTGGCATCTTCATTTTATCAAGTTTCTATGGATTTACCCTCATATATGCACCCTATTATACTGCCAGCTTGCGTACGTACACACCTTATTATACTGTTAGCCCACATATGTAGACACCCTATTGTACTGTTACCCTGCATACACCTTAGAAAATAGGGTTTTTTTTAGTAGTTCTACAACTCCGAAACTTTCACCGTCAATCCTCTTTCATTTCCTCAATATTGTGTAACTTGATGTATCAATGTGTACCTGAAATAATTTTTTTACCAAATAGATATTCAATAATATTCAATAGATGCTAAGAGGAGAGCCTTTCTCTCTTATTTATACTTTCATGTAGCTTCATCAAGGAGTTATCTTCTAACCAACTTAACTCAACTTCCTTCTTTTTGGGGCTAACTCACTTTTAACCACTTGACCACTTACCTTATCCACAAATAGTAAGTTCTCCACATCTAGTTGCAACTAACTTTATTATTTAAATAATTTCTCTTGCAACCACTTTCACTTATCCATAAATAATAAGCTCACCACTTCTTGTTGCAACCACTTTATTATTTAAATAATTTCTCTTTGCAACCACTTTGACTACTTTATTATTTAAATAATTTATCTTTATTCACAACTTATTGTTGCAACTAATTTATTTTTAATTATTTTCTTAATGCAACAACCGTACCCATGATTAAATCCTAGTTATCATCAATTTCACTAGTACACTTCTTCTAGGAGCTTCTAGAATAATTGACTTCTTTGACCTTCTAGGGGCTTCTAGA
>JASDQU010011168.1:142682-157214 GCA_032191745.1 Picea mariana | reverse complement strand
TGTATGTATGTATGTATGTATGTATGTATGTATGTATGTATGTATGTATGTATGTATGTATGTATATTTTCATGGTAACAAGTGATCTCATAATTGTTTGCTACTAAAATTCATTTACTTCCATTGATCGAACTATCAATTGGAATGATCTCATCATTACATACAAATGTATTATCAACCACTCTTTCCCGAAATATCACTTTGTCTCCCCCAACAAAGCTTTTCTGTAATTTCTCATTATGTAGCTACTTTAACCTGCAACTTTCTTGTTGTAATATCTAATAGTTCCTGAAGTGTTTTCAACTTCATGAGTTAGCAATACTCACATCATTTCAGCTATTAGCATAATCATTTCTATGTTATATAATATATTCATGCATTCACCAAAATGCATTCAATAATTCCACTTGTAACATTTTTAACAGCTCCAAAATTGATCTTGAAATTGTAACAGCAACAATCTAATCACCTTCAACTAGTATTCATATTAAATATAATGCATCTATCCATCATTACGTCTTTTCAATACCATAGACTTTTCATAATGAAACAATTATTACTAATTAAAATGAAAATCAATGTGCCAATACCCATGGCCACATATACACAATGCATCCATGCATTGACTACATAATACCACATAACTATGCCATGCATTCTACCATGATGATTTGGAAGGTCTGGCCAAGGACTCAACACATCATCCACACACTTCGTACTGCTTTCCTAACTATTTGGTTACCTTCCTTTTCCACCCAAACACAACACCAAGAATACAATCCTTAAATGCTCTTCAGTGTTGGCAAAGAGGTTACAATCCAAACATCAAATATACAATAGATACCATTGAGCACTCACATAGCGCTATAGCCCTTCCATATCCAACCATATTATGGTCTCACACATGACTAGCTCTATGGATATTCATTGTTATAGAAGGATTATGTCTCCTGAATTAACCTGGTTATGATCCCATAACCAATCATAACATAATATGAAACCAAAATTTTATCTAAATTCATTCTAGCATCAACAACATTTACATACTCTAGGACTTTGGCCATTACGTATTAATTTAAATATTGAAATTAGCTGAGGGAATTCTTACCTCAATCCCCTTCAACATGTATGCATCAACAACAACTAACTGCATACCTGCCTGGTTGTTATCAACCTACTTGTTGCTATCTGACCAACTGATATTTATAGAAGCTCACATAATTCCTCCTTCATCATTTTGATCACCATTCCTGGTACCCTCATGGGTCTTCACCTAGATGGAAATCATAAGCAACAACAAAATCGACATATTTAACCCTACTGTATCAATTTTCCTGAATACATAATTCATCATTAGTCATACTCAATCATTATCTCATAATAATAGACTATTCTAAGTTCACAATAATGAAATACGCATATCCAAGCATGTACATATGTAAAATTACACCTCCATATGCACCAAGAATTCACTGTCAGCATGCCTACTAATGCATACACATTTTAACTTCATTGTATGCCTTATGCACTCTAGTGCATTGTTTTAATTCACTTATTTATTTATCTATTTATGTTGTAGTTGGTTGTCCTTGAATTCCTTCAGATCCTTTCTGCCTTGCGTGCTCCCATTTTGTTCATTTGCACTATGGTTCCCTGGTCTGAACACTTTCCAGCCAAGTTCCACTTGGCCATTCTGCAATCCAACCAATGTGTTCTATTTTCAGAAGCCTCTCCTAGGCAGTCATATCCAAATTTACCTTTATGAAACATTCTAGCACCCTGGAATGAAGTAGCTCAAACATTCCATCATTTTACTACAACATTATTGAATCAAATACTCTTACTCCTAGTTCTTCGTTAGGTTAATTCATTAACATTTCCCTGTGAAACCACACCTTTCACACTTAATACCATTCCCCAATGGAAGTCCATTTTCACTCAATGAAACTTTTTAAGTGAGAGGGCATTCCCAATTCTCTGCATTGGCATCTTGCTTTCCATTGTGAACTCTGATATCAAGAGTGGATCTCTTTCACACTTTTCTTTTTATACCCATCCATTACATCTTTAACCTGCTAGCTTCAGATCCTATGTGAGGATTCTTTCTTTTGTAGTACATTATCCAACTTCTGTAAGATTTGTCATGCTTCCATGACTCTAATATCTTATCTTGTTCTTGAATTGATCTAATCATACCTCTAATCCTGCCAAACCTACAAACAATCATCTTGTTAGAACTATACATACTATACAAAATCCTCAATTAAATTTACACGTACATTTTCTGTTTAATTTATGAAGAAAATTATATCAATTGTAACAATTATCCAAAAATAGAATGATTCCAGGTCATTCTCATCTAAATCATCTTTCCAATGAATGAAATCTCACCCCAATCGGATATCGAAGTTGAAAGTTAGGGTTCCCTAAGAAACCATTTTCATCCCCCTGAGCTGATACATAAAATCAAAAACTGCAAAGGTGATTCCTTCAAACCAAGTTCCACGTGACCACGGCTTGAAACCGTGGGCTTAATCACCCTTTATCGCCTTGCTCCATGTTCTTCCACATGGGAGCTTGCGTGAACACCAAGTTCGAGGATTGCTTCAATTCCAAGCCCTTTTTACCTAAGTATGGGATCGACGCTGGGACCAAGTCCTCCAGACTTCGACCTTCGACTATTTTCCCTTGTCAACTTTTGTTTTCCCCCGGAGTTACACTTTTCCAAAGACTTTAATAACTCCACTAGAAAAAAAATAGACGATCGAGATTTAATCTCCCGTCGAATGGACGATCTTGCCCCCATCTAGAGGCTTCTATGAGATCAACGCCTACGACTTAATCAGACATTGAGACGGATGACGCTCAACCAATTCAGAAATTCGATGCTCCGAGGTATTTCCATTCCCGAGTCTTCCACTTCCTTGGAGTGGCAATCCTCCGAAGTACTTACCTATGCTCCCTCTGCTAGATCCAATGGTCACAAAAACTCCCATAGGGTCTTAGATCAATGGACCATGCGAATTCGCTACTCCGGGACTCTGAGACATTTCAAATATCGAGTCACTCAACTCCCCGGAGTGATACCTTCCAAATTTCTTATGACATCCTTCCACTTCTTGATCTAATGGTTGAGAAAGGTCTCGAAGGGATCTTAGATCAACGACTTGCATGCCTTCGTGACTTCGGGATTCGACACATTTCACTCGTAGAGACTTGAAAATGCCCAGAGTACTAAGTCTCCAGAATATGAGATGTACTGCCACGTGTCTTCTGGGATCACCGGTCAATATGTACTCTGGCCTTCAGGAGTTCTCGACCCAATGAAAACTGTCACATCTTTTTCCTTCGGAGTGCCCAGTCTCTGTACTGCATGATCTATCGCCACATGGTGAAATACTAGAATCAGAGACATGGCCCAATCAGGTGGGTGACAATTTCATGTTCTAACTGACATTTCAATCCTCCAGAGGTTCAAAACTCACTGACACGTGGCACACATCCCATGTGTCCACATCATCCCAAGTGACATCCACAGGCCACGCCACTTCAGAATTTTGGGCTTCGTAAGATTTTATGCTTGCATTTCGGGGTCCAAATCACCTCCAGGTGACATCATCATGCCCCACCACTTCGGCTCTTTGGGAGTTTCCACACTAGAACACTCCAATTCTCTCGAACTCTGAACTCCCGAACCGTTGTGAGATCTATGAATCACAATCACCCATGTGCAGATCTGATGGTCCTCAACACTGTTGAAACCCACCGCTCTATCCAACAGTCAATGGACTTCAGGACTTTGGGAGATTTCACATCAACACATTCCATTTCTCCCGAACGTCGAACTTCTGAAATAGCCGATCTATCGACACATGTCTCTTTTGATGAATGGTCTGGATGAACTCTGGACTTCAAGTCTTCGGGAGTTTGAACATCAACACACTCCATTTCTTCCAAATGCTGAACTGAAATCGACGACTCACACTCCTCCCATAGCCAATGACTGGGATTAACTCTGGCTTTGGCTTCGGGTTTTATCGCTCGAAATGACCCCCATACTCCCAAATACTTGCTAGATCTGACAGTCCTAAACACTCCCTAAATCCACCGCTCCATCTAATAGTTGACGAGGCTTCGGGACTCCGGCCTTTGGCAGTTCAAGATTTTCATTCCTACCAAGATCGATGAAGCGACGAAGTTACAAAGTATTACCCTTCACACTTGGCCTCGATTGACAACTGGCAATCAACAATCTAAATATGAGGACTGGGACTTAACCTTTCCCAACTTATGGTTTTTCCTTCATCGGACGACTCCTACTCACTGGCCCTCCAATCCAATGATCCAGATCTCTCTTGATCCCACAGTGGCGATTGCTCCCAAATTTGAAAGGGAAGGTCATGATCCTTCGATCCCTTACAAAGGATATCTGACGTTCTAGCTCATGCGTAGACTCCACAATGCCATTCCTCCTGATATTTTCAACTTCAAGGTTGGAATTCGATCTCAACCACGAGATTCTGACCAATAGACCTGACCCATACCGACCCGATGTTTCAACCAGAAGCTTTGATACCAATATGCAATATACCCAACCACCCACAGGTCGGGCTATGCCACTTAAATAAGCTGCAACACACCCATCTGTAACATACCCAACCACCCACAGGCCAGGCTATGCCACTTAAAGAGGCTACAACACACCCAACCACCAATAGGCGGGGCACGCTACAGTCCCAAGACTAAGTTCTCTGAACGGATCTCGAATTCTAACAAAATTTAATCTAAAAACAAGCATGAAAGAACCAGATGCATTAATCAAGATCCATTCCACAACATAAAAGAGATTAACAATGTGCCATGCACAACAAATAACCAACAGACATGCACATTAAAAAATACATATCTCAGAGATAATTAAATACACATCAGAAATAAACATTACACAGAAAACATAGAGAGCACTAATATTTTCAAGTAAACGTTCACCAACTAACTGCGAAACCAGGGACGTTCCTCCCAACCATAGACATTTTTGTTCATTTACTCTCAACAATAGGTCACCCCCGAGCTAGGGCTATGAATCCACAAGGACAGGTCCTAGGCCAAGTCTAAACACAAAGAAGTTGGATAAGTAGCTCTCAAGTTTCCCAACTTCACAAAAAATCCTAATTTCTAGCTCTCTTTCCCTGCCAACCTGCACAACCCCATGAAAATGAACACCTTTCTCTGCCATGCAGTTCCTTAGGTTGTTCCATTTCTCTCCAGGGCCCCAGTGCTACTGGTCAGGAAATATGCCTACTAGAAACTCCAAGGAATCTTAGCTGTGGATAGTTCCATCCGAACTTCCATCAATCTCATGCACACACACATCCATTCCCTCCTTGAATGATCAGTAAATCATTATAGCCATTCAACGATGACTCTTCTCTTCCTGCCATTCATTTCCATGCTTAGCTCAAGAGCACACGAACTAATAGTAGTCAATGAAGAGGAAGAATAACAAGAGAACAAGAGGAAGAAGACGAACCAGGGGAACAACGATCCCCTAACTTCACCCCAAGCCACCCTCATGGATCCATTCATATCCATGCTCAGACCAAGAGCATACGAATGAAGCAAGAGTAAGGCTCCCAAAAATGAAGAGTGGAAAAGGTGTAACAATGAATGAATAAGAACTAGTGAACCCCCGCCCAAACCAAAGATGGGTTTATATAATTACTTGGAAATAAAGAACCACATGGCCTCCCCCAAGAAGCTCATGTAATCCCTTTCTTCATAAAATCAATTATGGTTAAATAAAATAATATTAAAAAGACTTAGCCCCTCAAGCCCCCCTCTCTCGTGGAATCATATCCCCTATCTCTTTTTTCCTTGTTCGTCTTGCAACCAACGATTTATTTTATTAATGTATATGAAGTGTTACATTTCCTAGGCACTCTGGTCCCTTTTTGACTTTACCGGCTCACCAGCCTAAGTCACAATTACACAATACATTATAGTTCATAAGGGTTAAAACTAGGATGTTACATAGGAACATAAGAGGATCCAAAGTATGTCAAATTGTCTAACAACTTGTCAAAGGAACAAAAGGCTAAGTATGTCAAGCTTTTGAAAGAGTTTGTTGATGTGTTTGCCTGGAAATATGAATATTTAAGAACATATGACACCAACATCATTGAACATAAGATCCCTTTGAAAGAGGAGGCCAAGACTTTTAGGTAGAAACTCAGACAAATAAATACCATGCTGCTGCCTATTATGGAAAAAGAAGTGAAAAAGCTATCGTATGCCCAAATCATCATTCCTTTGAGACATTTAGAATGGGTGGCTAACTTGGTGCCTGTGGGGAATGAAAATGGGTAAATCAGGTTGTGTGTTGATTTCAATAATTTGAATAGGAGCTCCAAAAAATATAACTACCCCTTGCCAAAGATGGAGCACATTTTGCAGAGAGTGACTGGTTCATCTAGGATGTCTATGATTGATGGCTTCTATGGATACAATCAGATCTCTGTCCCTCCTAAAGATAGAGAGAAGATAGCCTTCACTAATCCTTGGGGCACATTCATGTATGCCAAAATGCCCTTTGGATTGATGAACGCAGGAGCAACCTTCCAGTGAGCCATGGACTTTGCCTTTATTGGGGAGAAAGACAAATTTGTAGTCATCTATCTGGATGACATTACAATGTTCTCAAAGTCTGACAAAGAGCATTGTCATGATTTGAAGAAGGTCTTCCTGAAGTGCAGAAGGTTTTGTCTCTCTCTCAATCCTAAGAAATCTTTGTTTTCCATGAAGGAAGGTAAATTATTGGGGCACATTGTGTCAGCAGAAGGGGTCAAAACTGATCCAAGCAGAGTAGAGGCCATTCAGACCTTATCTTTTCCTAGATCTAAGAAAGAGGTTCAGTCTTTCTTGGGTAAAAGCAATTTTCTGAGAAGGTTCATCTCTAACTTTGTTGAATTAGTGAAGTACATTACATCCATGCTTAGGAAAGGAAATGAGGTGAAATGGACTTCTGAGGCTCAAGAATCTTTTGATTAGATAAAAAAGGATTTGACTGAAGCATCTGTGCTCATCAACCCTGACTATTCTAAGGAATTTATGATATTTTCCTTTGCCTCATTTGACACAGTGGTTTCTATTTTGCTACAGAAAAATATAGAGGGGTTAGAACAACCTATTTCCCTTTTCAGTAGAGCATTGAGGGATGCAGAAATGAGATATGATATCATGGAGAAGTAGGAATATGCTTTGGTCAAATCCCTCAAGGCTTTCGGATTATATGTTCTGCATTCAAAGATGGTTGCATATGTCCCTTCAACCTCAATAAAACAGATATTGATCCAGCCAGACATAGATGGGAAGAGAAGGAAATGGATTTCTAAAATTATAGAATTTGACCTTGAAATGAAACCCACTAAATTGGTGAAAGGCCAAGGTTTATCCAGGTTGCTGGATGAATCAAATTGTAAAGTTTTGGGGGTTAATTTCATGAACATAAACTCAGAAAATCAACAAGATGATATTGCTGATAGAGGCTCTCATGTCAACCCCAGCTTGGAATAATGCACTTGGTATAAGGACATCATATATTTTCTACAGAAGTTGCAGCCTCTTGATGGCTTAGACAAGAACAAGGTGAGAAATTTGAAACTCAAAGCAATCAAATATTCTCTCATTGATTAGGTTTTGTATTGGAAATATTCTCTTGGATTTATTTTGAGATGTCTGGATCCACAAGAGGCCCAAAGGGCCATAACTGATTTTCATGACAACTTATGTGGGGGCCATCATTTTTGGAGGACCACAGCTTATAACATCCTCAAAGCTGGGTATTTCTGGCCTAGCCTTTTTACTAATGTTTGTGCAAATATTAGAGCTTGTGTTAAATCCCAAAAGTTTTCTGGAAAGCAACAGCTCAAATATTTGCCTTTGAAACCTGTGGTGGTTTCTGGACCTTTTCTACAGTGGGGTCTTGAATTCACTGGGGAAATCCACCTAGCCTCAAGTGGTCAACATAGGTGCATTTTGACTCCATTGATTATTTCATCAAGTGGATAGGATCCATTCCTACAAGAAGTTCCTCCCACAAGGTAATCATTATCTTTCTTGAGGATATCATAGCCAGATTCGATTGTCCAAGCAGGATTGTTACTGACAATGATGCCTCCTTCAAAGATGAACCATTAATCAATTTCTGTGAGCAGTATGGGATTACATTAATCCATTATACTCCTTACTACCCCCAAGAAAATGGTTTGGCAAAGTCCTATAACAAGAGCCTCATAAACATCATCAAGAAATTGTTAGAAGACAACAAGAAAGCATGGGACTCAAAGATGAAATTTTCATTATGGGCTGACAGAGTTACAACAAAGAGGTCACTTGGTGTTTCCCCTTTTCAACTTGTATATGGGATTGAGGCTATCTTTCCTACTCAACTTGCCTTGCCTGTGGAAAAATTCCTCCAGGACTATCAAGGAGAACCTGATGATATGGTCAGGAGGATACAAAAACTGGTAGAAGTACATTAGGCTAGGGAGTAGCTACATGATAAAGATCATGACCATCAACAAAGAATAAAATGAGCCTTTGACAAGAGGGTAAGAAAAGAAGGTTTTCAGTTGGGTGATCTAGTGCTCAAGTGGGATGCGCCCAAGCAAGACAAAGGCAAACATGGTAAATTCGAAGCCTTGTGGATTGGTCCTTTCAAGATTTCTGAGGTATTTTCAAATAACACCTATAAATTGCAGAACTTGGAGGATTCCAAAGTTTTTGGTGGCCCTATCAATGGGCACTTTCTGATTTTTTTTTTTCTTAAATCATGATTGGCTTTCCATCCATTGTAATTACCACTTCCTCTTTTATTTTTGTTTGAATAGGAGACTCCATGACCCAAAATCTAAGGCACTAGAACTACTTGTTCTTGGCATCTCAAGGGAGCATGCCATCCCCTGTGGATCCAATGTTATCAGATGAAACCGTCAAGGGTCACATGTGATAGTCATGAGCATAGGTGAACATGCAGGTGCAGTTTTCCACGGTGGAGATCCCTTGTGCATTTCGATTTAGTGCCATCTCTAAACGCAGTTGGAAGGATCCCATAGTTGGCAAGTGGATAAAGCTTTGGTAGGGGCGCTAAAATAGCTAGTGCACCCAGCTCACAGTTCCCGATCGGATCAACGACCACCAATTATTTTGGCGCCACAAGCTGCACACACATTAAAATCCAAAGGCGGTCCAAAATCCAAACCGTGGTATTGCGGGGAGGCTACGTGGTAGAAGATGGTGCATTTCGGGCCCAAAAGCGGTGTGGGTCCAAACAGATTTCGACGGCCCCAAAATCATGTGCGCGTATAATGTCATATCCAACAACAACACGTGGTTGCTCGCTAGTCATCCCGCCGTGCTCCGATCCCGAGGAGGATTTAGTTAATGAACAAGGACCGGTAGCTGAAACCTTAACTCAGTCCATAAATAGGAAGCATGGAAGCTATGGCCAAGGAGACAGAACTGTCAGCCCAAGGTACCATGATGGATAGTTTCTTCTTGCAAGCCCATACTGATATGAGCTTGCATCTGACAGGAGGAAACACACACAATCTGACAAAAGGATGCATAGACGAAAATCCTTGGATGGGATGGCCAGATGACTCTCTTAGAGGTTGTTCACTGATCTGAGTATAAATAGACCAGTTCAAGATTTTTTTATGGTCGTCGAATGGTTGAGCATAGCTCCCTATTTTGTAATATTTTGATACCAGAGTTGTTCTCTAGTTATGTATGAGACCCGAGACTTTCTCATTAATAGAAGTCAACTTCTTTCATCATCCTGTTTACTTTTTTGCTGAAACACTCGTGCATGGAGGATCCAGACGAGGTGTTGTAGTTGCATTGTAATGGAGGTTTGATTATAATGCTGTTGTGACCTGTTTCAGTATTTTCTTTCGTTGTATTGTTTCCTCTTATGTTGAAATGCTCATGCATGGATGATCTAGACAAGTTGTTGTAGTTGTATTGTAATGGAGGTTTGATTATAATACTGCTATGATATATTTCAGTATCTTAAACCTAAGTTCAAGAGTGCTCTTGTGCCTGAGTTTTTCTTCACCAAGCTACTTGAAGGCCAGATGCTCATGGAAAACTTGTCCACCTTTCTCACTAAGTCTTCCTCCTGCTCACCTTTAGCCTTAAACCACTGACTGAAGTTAATGAGTACACCATTTCCTTATGCATTGCTTGTACATTTTCTGTGTTAAAACATTCTTGTACCAAGCTTTTTCCATTTGACCTCCACACATAAACCTACTTCCAAAAACATTTTGATGGGTGCTGGGATTATCCTCCTGCAATGTGAGGGTGACTCTCAGTGCTCACAGAATCATAAGGAAATAATTATCAGATCTAAAAATTGAAAATTCAACACTTCAATCATAACAAGCACCATGAAGAATACAATATTGTTACCGATCTCTAATATTTCTAAAATGTAAAAAAGATAAAACATTGTTCAATAGACCTTATCATGCTATAAAGAAACCACATATATTAGAGAACACAACATTTTATAACATGATAATATATTTGAACAAAGAGAAAGAAGCTATAATCAAATATATATCGACTAAAAATAAAAAGACACCAAATGAACCGATCCATTTGTTTTTTATGGGAGATGTGGGTAATTTATTACATAGGAAATTTTCTAGTCTCTTGTGCACATGTACAACAAAAATAAATATGATCTACTAAAATTAAAAGGAGTCATAACATCTTACACTAGAAAATGAACATTTATTACAGGGGGTGTCACATAACACTTTGTATTTTTCATGCCCTTTAAAAAATTAGAATACCCACCCCTAAACAATGAAAACTTGGATACATTGACAAAGAACTATTAATAATTTTGTGTTTTACTAATTGATGAGGCATTTATTGTTGTCTTGACATACTCCTATCAAATTGACAAATGATTGCGAGAGATAAGACATAGCCCAACAACATATTTCAAAAATGTTGATATAATATTCTCATCAGACACAACCTATTAAAGATTCTCTAATATTTAAAAATGTGATATTGAATAAGGAGAATTATCCTATATTTTTTTGCAAGAAAAAGTAAAATACTATGAGTTGCACTTGACAATGTTTCAAAGAGATGACGATTTTATTGGTCTTGAACAAAATGAGATTCAATGAACAATATAATGAGGACATAGAATGCATAAATCACTATTGTTATACATCACCACAAATAGATCCACTATTTTTGTACTTATTTTAGAAAAACAAAGATGTGTAAATACATAATGAAAAAATGCTTTCAAAAGTAGATGAAGAATTGATAACTCTTGAAGCATTTGATGTGCTTGAGAAAAATCAAGAAAAAATTGCAACTTGTGACAAGAAAACAACCTTACCATAACAAAATACTAGTCAAAAGAAATGTCTTTGTTGAGCTATACACTAGAAAAGACAACATAGAAGATGGCCGATGGTGTTGATAGAGCATTGAAGATGTATTCACAGATTTTTTTTTTGGATAGAATTTGTTGATCCAGATGTTGCAAAATTGTAAATAACAAGTTTACATGAATTATATGACATTTTTTTTTCATTGCAAAGCCATTAACACGCACTAGATGAAATAATCAAACTACAATATGAAAACAATTCGCAATACAAGTAGTTTGTGCTAAAAAAATACATAGAGTGTAGGGATTGACTCTAGATAAAATTGCATTTGACCAATCAACATTAGAGCATATGGATTAGCATACACAACTTTATTGCGAGTCAAAAGCATGAATTCATTCTTTCTAGTTACAAAATTAACACAAGAAAACTTCTTGTATGAACAAAAAGTGATGGTAGAAATGAAACAATTGTTTGTAGATGGATCATGGAAATTATATTATGTGCAAAGTCCAATAGCATGTTCTAATAGAATTTCAATTGTAACTTTGAACACACATAGTTTACAAGAACACCTTGATGAAATTCTACAAGATGAAGACTTTATGAGCTATACGATCCTTTGTTTCCAAGAAACACAAACAAATTTCCCGCCAAACAAAAACAAAATTTCCAAATTCAATTTCAAAGCAACATACTCTATCAATGGTGTCCTCTCTTGTATAGAGAAAAACATAGACATAATTGAATTTTTTTTGTTTTTCAATTGTTGGATTACTGAGAGGGGGTTGAATCAATAATGAACAATTTATACCACTTATTAATCATTTTAACCACAATGTATATTCATTTAACTTATTCAACAATGTTCATTTTTTCATCATTAATATGTTATTGCATCATATAACATTAACATCCATTAGTGCATAATGAACAATAATAGGCACATCACACAATGCACAATACACCAGTATTTTACATGGAAAGCTAATGCGGGAGAAAACCACATAATTCTTTTCTGATATGTCTTTAATAATTACATTCAAGGAAGCACCAAATTCCAATTCTCCAGCTGCAACTGGAAGGAGGTTCTGACCCCCTATTTTCAAGCTACAACCCGAGGGAAGATACAACTCCCCAATTCTCTAGATATAACTAGAAGGAGGCTACAACCCCGTATGTTCTCCAGCTACAACCGAAAGGTGGCTACAATCACCTGTACTTTCCTCGTCCTGTCGCCCTGAAATATAAGTAAAATTAAGAAACCCTTGTCACACGGTCACTGTGAGATATGACACTATAAACCTGTACCAATCTGTGCCAATAACCTATAACCAATCTGTGCCACTATTTTGTAACTAACCTCTACATGTACCCTTCCTGTACCAACAAAAACCAACAGGTATGAGACATGTCTTTACTGTATCTTGCGTATGGGTGAAATCACGAAGGTGGGTTACACTTTCGTGATAATCAGGTCTCCAAAATTTCGAAAAACATTTTTTCGGCCGAACTAATAATATTTTTCGGCCGAAAACTATTATTTTCGGCCGAAAAAATAAATGTCAAATCGAACGGTGCAATAACCGCCCCCTCGATTTGCGTGTAGAAATTTGGTTGGCCGGATATTTTCTTTTCGGCAATAAGTTTTTGGGCGAAAGATAGTTCGGCCGAAACATTGTTCGACCGAAAAATAGTTCAGCCGAACTATCTTTCGGCCGAACAATAGTTTGGCTGAACTATTTTTTGGCCAAAAGAGGGTTTATATATTAGCCACACATCGACTTTGCAACATTTTACAAAAATTTGTCTTGCGAATAACTCATTCGCTCTGTTGTCGTGTGGCTCTGTGTATTCGCGAATAGCTTGTTCTCTCTGTTGTCGTATGGCTCTGTGTATTTGTGAATAGCTCATTCACTCTGTTGTCGTTCGCTCTATTGTCATATGGCTCTATTGTCGTATGGCTCTGTGAGAGCTCTGTTGTCGTATGGCTTTGTGAGGAGGTCACGGAGAGGTCGTTGAGTGCACGAACGTGAGACGGAGGTCGCCGGGAGGTCGCGAGAACAATGGACGTGAGGCAGAGGTTGCTGGGGTCGTCGAGAGGTCGTGAGCGTCGGGGATAGGTAAGTTTCTTGGATGTTTAAAATATGTTTTAAATGTAAATATGTTTAAAATGGATGTGTTTGGACTGTTAATTACATTTGTTGGATTGTTAAAATGTATGTGTTTGGCATCGAATACCTACTCTGCATTTAATTGACATGGATTTTTCTGTTACCAATGTGATTGTTTTCATGCCAGTCAACAACCCACTGATTGTAATTCTGTGAGGAAACCGAATGGTTGCTGGGTGTTGTGGGTACTCGAGTTCACACCTTCGCTCTTGTGTGTGGGTGCTTGCATGATGATTAGTGTTGGGTTGGAGTAGAACTTGGACGTGAACCCACCTTTGTGTAGATCCCCTTTTTTCTCTCGAATTGTTTCTGTTTGGACCTCTGTCATCTCACCAACCAACGTGTAATTCTGGGCGTCTTCCTCTAGGTTCGGTGGCCAAACCCTTTTCATACCCAAGGTCTGTGTAACAACTCCCTAGTGGGCTCTTCCTTGGCACCATGAGTAATCGGGTATTGCCAATGACTGCTCTTTTTACCAGGGACACTCAGAGATAAGGTTTCAAAATTTATGACCGTGGCCATATGCTTTGAATTGTTGTCTAATTTTAATGGATTGTAGTTGAGAATAAATTAATTACATAATCAATTTGGAAGAATATCTTCTTATAAAACAAGTGTTACTATTCCTTAAGAAGAATTGTATTACCCTTGCGTCATTGATTATATATTATGAGGAATGATAAATAGCTCCTTTAATGACACATTACCTTTTATTTGTTGTAATTTGTGAGACTAGATATCCTCGATTGGTTGTTTGGTTCCTTACTTATAATGACTCTCAACTGTTGGAGAACTCACACTTGTAAATGGACTTATATAACCATTATAGAACAAGAAAGGGAAACATTAAGGGCATATATTACACAATATTTTATTTTACCATGATGCTATGTTTATTGACATCATATACATAGTGTGAATTATGTAATAAC
>JASDQU010011168.1:58868-128845 GCA_032191745.1 Picea mariana | reverse complement strand
GGGGGGGGGGGTGTGAATCAGTAATGAACAATTTATACCACTTATTAATCCTCTTAACCACAATGTATATTCCTTTAACTTATTCAACAATGTTCATCAGTTCATTATTAATATGTTATTGCATCATATAACATTACCATCCATTAGTGCATAATGAACAATAATATACACATTCACACAATGCATAATACACTAGTATTTTACGTGGAAACCCAATGTGAGAGAAAACCATATCATTCTTTTCTTATATGTCTTTAAGAATTACATTCAAGGAAGCACCAACTTCCAATTATCCAGCTGCAACTAGAAGAAGGCTCTGACCCCTATTTCAGGCTACAACATGAGGGAAGCTACAACTCCCCAAGTCTATGGCTACAACCAAAAGGAGGCTACAACCCCCTATGTTATTCGACTACAACTGGAAGGTGGCTACAATCACCTGTTCTTGCCCCATCCTACTGCCCTAAAATATAAGTGAAATGATGAAACCACTGTCACACTATCATTGTGAGATATATCACTGTAAACCTGTACTAATTTGTGCCAATAACCTGTAACCAACCTATGCCACTTTTCTGTAACCAACATGTACATGTACCCTTCCTATACCAACAAAAACCAACAGGTACGTGGCCTGCCTTTACTGCAGATCGCATATGTACATGCCCTATCTATACTGCAACCCACATATGTATGCAACCTTTTTATAGTACAACCTATGTACAACTTCTGAGAACTAGGGTTTTCACCTTTTTGAAATCTGACTCTTTGTTGCCTCTGTTACTATCACTGTGATTGCCACTGTCACTGATACTGTCACTGTCACTTCCACTATCATTGATACTCAACCAGATCGTCTCACATGGATAATATACCAACGACACCTCTCAACTAGATTTCCAACAAATACATGCCTCAACCAAGAATGATCCAACATCACCACATACCATCACAAGATATGTGTCTCAACCATGTACCAACCTGTACCATGCATCAAACTGTACCACAAGTTGTACCATAAAGTGAATCAACCATGTACCATAACAAGTTCATCAACTATGTACCAAAACAAGTGCATCAACCATGTACCAACCATGTACCTATACCATATACCATACCATGTTCCAACCATGCAAATCAACCAGGTACATCAACCATGAACATCAATCACTCACACAACTTGTACCATTACAAGTGCATCAACTATGCACGTCACAATACCTCATAACCATCACCAAGACCAAGATGTGATTTTACTAATATATCAAGATATCTATGCCACATCATCCATATGCCATGTGTCAAACAATACTACTAGCAACTGTCTCTAACAATACACCGCACATGTGCCAATCATGCATTAACAAGTCAAACTATGACTCATCAAGATGTACCAACATCACCATACCATACACCTCATGTATGTGCAAACTCATCAACTATACGTCCCAACATGTATCTCAACCATATACCAAAGACATATACCAATATAACTAACAAAATTACTCTATCAATACATCACACAATACATGATCCAAATACCATAAACCCTTACATCAAAACATGTGCCAAAACCTCACTGTTATGTAGCCTCAAGTGTGTACCAATCATATATCAAGACCACTAACACAAGCCTCTTACAATGTACCATAAAATACACCAATAACTCTCACACATATACCAACCATATACTACAACAGATCCCCCTCAAACTAACCAACAAATTCACTAACACATCACTGATAAATATGTATCATTGATAATTATTGATTATACCAACACTATGTTTTTGTAGATCTGACTTATACAATAAGTCCCATGCAACCAATAATCTCTCAAGGGAAAATCCTCAAACCCCCATAAAAATTTCTCATGTATACGACAAAATCCAACTACTCATAGAAATAAGACATACCTTTTGAACCAATGGATAGATTTGATGTACCTGATCACTGTAGACCTTCCTGGGAGCTTGCTTTAAGAATCTAGATACCTCACATCTTCATCTTCTCAAGTTTCTATGGCTTTACCCTCATGTACACACCCTATTATACTGCCAGACTACATACATACACACCCTATTATACTGTTAGACTGCGTATGTACGCACCCTATTGTATTGTTAGCCCACGTACCCCTCATAAAATAGGGTTTTTTCAGTGGTTTTGCAACTCTGAAACTTTCACCGTCAATCCTCTTTCACTTCCTCAATATTGCGTAACTTGATGTATCAATGTGTACCTACAATAAACCTTTTACCAAATAGATATTCAATAATGTTCAATAGATGCTAATAGGAGAGCCTTGCTCTCTTATTTATAATTTCATGTAGCTTCCTCAAGCAGTTACCTTCTAACCAACTTAACCCAACTTCATTCTTTTTGGGGCTAACACACTTCTAACCACTTGTCCACTTGATAACTACCTTATCCACAAATAATAAGTTCTCCACATCTAGTTGCAACTAACTTTATTATTTAAATAATTTCTCTTGCAACCACTTTGACTTATCCATAAATAATAAACTCACCACTTCTTGTAGCAACCACTTTATTATTTAAATAATTTTTCTTTGGAACCACTTTGACTACTTTATTATTTAAATAATTTCTCTTTACTCACAACCTCTTGTTGCAACTAATTTATTTTTAATTATTTTCTTATTGCAACAACCATACCCATGATTAAATCTTAGTTATCATGAATTTGACTAGTACACTTCTTCTAGGAGATTCTAGAATAATTGACTTCTTTGACCTTCTAGGGGATTTTAGATAACTCATGAGGGTTCTCCAACTTTGCATGGCCATAACTCTCTAACCGTGAAGAGTTATGTGACATTCCACATATCACTAGAAATGGCATGACATGTACTATCCATATAGAATAGTATTACCTATAAATTCACTGATCTTCATGCCTTTATACCTCAAACAAACTCGGGTCTGTTACCCATGCCTTTGTGCTACTAGAATTCACTATCAGACTTCTCTAAGGGTTGACATCAATCTACAATATCACTCTTCAAGGGTTGAAAGCAATGACAACCAACAATCCAAACCAATTGTCCATAAACCTAAGCCAACTATCTGACAACAATAACTAAGTTGAGCTTGTTATGTCAAAAATGTACGTCCAACAATATATTTGCATAATGAACATATATGCTACTCCATTTACATCAACCTCAATAATAATTGAAACAATTTCAACAACCAAAATGAAAATAGTTCATAGTGATTGTATCTTCCTATCATTGGCATTTTCAATATTAACATTTATAGAAATACTTAAAGAAATAAATAACTAATATAATACATGCACTAACAAAAATTGCAAGAGATAACAAACAAATCTACTTTATAAACAAAAACTCAAATGGACTACATTTGAACAAATTTTCCTTTTAACCATTATAAAATCAATATATTAAATGCATAATGCATATTGAAGTGACCATGATTCCATTCATGTTTTGTTATACTTAATTTAAATTTCATATTAAAGAAGATGTAATTTCATGTTCATTTATATTTAAAAAATAAAACAACTAAGAGAGAGAAAAAAATTAATTGCAAATGAATTGGCTCCTTATCATTTGTTCTTTGATTTCCAAACTTAGTCATTGCCTTTTATGCAACACTAAAAAAAATATGTTAAACTAATAATATGAAACTGGTATCTTGTTTCAAATTAGTCAATATCTAACGAGTATAATAATTAAAATATTATTATTCTTGAGCACTATTATTATAAATTATATACTTTGAATTTATTTGCTAAATTTAAAATGATTAGCTATATTTTAAATTAACTTTTTAAATTGAAATTAATTATTAATTTGATGTTAAAAATAAATAAAACTATAAAATTGTCCTCTCTAATAATATTGACCCACATCCTCTTCGTAGATCTTCTTTTCATGTTTTAAGTGTTTAAAGAAACATTTCCTAGTTTAAAATGAGATTTTTTTTTCAAAATGGAAATAGTTCCTAGATTGCATTTTGAATACTTGGTCATATCTTTCTTTATCCTAGATTTCCTTTATTATTTCGAATACTTGGTCATATCTTTCTTTATCCTAGATTGCATTTATTATTTCTTTAATTATTTAGATAAATGTTTGATCTCTTGTTTTCTAGTGGATTTATTTTATTTCTTATTTTGGATCTCATTTTGTTAATTTTATTCACTTATCTGTTTTCTTTTACTTATATTTTAGATTATTGTACTTATTATTTTTTATACCTAAATTAATATGAATTTTTGTTCATTTACTTATTATTATTATTATTATTATTACTTGTATATATTAAAATATATTTATGGTTTCCATATTTTTTTACTTTTAATATTCTATAATAATATTTACTTTTTGATCACTCGGTGAAGATCTAATCTATGTTCTATTGTTGTGTTTATGTTTGCCTTCGTGAGTTTATAAGGAAAAATGTTTAGGCAAGAAAAAAAAATAACACTCCATCTACAAGAAAAATGACTTCTCGTAAAGTAGATGGTGAGATATTAGATGATGTTCACAAGCATTTAAAAAATCAATACAATGCTTCTATTTTTTTTAAAAGAATAACTTCCATTGCTTCTGCGTATTATTTTTTTTATAAAAAGTTGAATAATAACATTGTTTTAAAAATTAAATTTTGATCTCTCGGATGGGGTGATATGTGTCCAGAATGGGTTCGGGCAGTTGATGGAAACCCATAGGTTAGACAAGACAACAAAGATAGATGACATGATGACTCAGACAAGTGGGATTTTGGGTGGTAATGTGAAGCACGTGCCAATAGATTGGAAAGGTGATCATGGTGAATACGAGGCCCGAGCAGGTGATGCCATCCCAAAAGAATGATGCGACGACAAAGACAAATGGGAATTGAGCTTAGATAGATGGTAAGTGAATTCTTTAAGGGAGAAATACATTTGGAAGCTGAAGCAGGAAGTCATCAATGTGAGAGGTGGACCATACAGGCACTTCCCCTGTGAGAACCTAAAGCCATTAATCTCAGGGGTGTGCCGAATCATGGGAGTACATAGAGTTCAGGAGTAGGCGAGGATAATTATCTAGAAGCCACTATGACAAGCAGGTCGGGTGATGATGCCGATGTGAAAGGAATTAGCTATGGGATGTTTGGTTGATTGGGTCGACGATGTTTAAGCATCCAGGAGTGGGATGAATCAGTCAGAGGCACATTACAAAAATGCATGAGAAGTGATGAAGTGCTAGGGAAAAGTAAGTTTAGAGGAGGGATTGTTCGTTCTCGGTTCGAGGTTCTGAACCTTGGGGAGTTCCCAAGACCCATAGCAGACTGAAATTGGTGAGAGTGGTTAGGCGAGTTTGGAGAGTGTGGGAATGAAAGAGTCTTTAGAGAGGTTGAGTAGCAAGGTTCATGAAGAGGGGGCATGTGGGGGATGAAGGAAGAATTCCAGGAAGCGAAACTAAAGTTGAGGGTTGAAGGATGGTTAGGCGAGGGGCGAGAGGCGACAACCAACGGGGAAAGAAAGTGGAGGGTTCCTCCTCCCAAGGTCTAGTGTATTGTCACAAGATTTGACTCTAGGTTGTAATAGAGCCAAGCCTTAGCACATTTGATATGAAATAAAATTTGTTGATTGATCAGTCATAAGAGGCTTCTAGAACTAGGTCTGAAACAGACCCTTCACTCATTTATAGATCAGAAACGAAGAGGTATGACAGCATTTGTCTAATTGATTTAATAAAGAAGATGGATGGAGGATAGGAGATGAAGAAGACTAAAACAAAGAGTTAGGTATCTAATTCTGATGGGTCTAATCTTTATTTCAATGGAAGAAATAACACCAAACTTCAAATATCTGAACACAGGTCTTGTCTTACTCATAGCAAGACAGAGGAAAAGCTATGAACAAATAAAACTTGTAAATAAGGTAAAACAATTAAGATGCAGGTCTTGTTCTACTCACGACAAAACAAAGTAAAAACTGCACTTTAAGGAATACTTTAAATTAGCTACAATAGAAGTATCACTGAATTGTAACCATTAAAAGTTGAATTAATGAATGGAAGGAAGAAAGAGAAGTGATGAAAACTTCAGAAACAATAACACAGGAAGAAGGCAGAATTAGACAATGACAAGGTGTAGAATCTCTTGGCACTCTATTCTATATTTGTTGAAAAGGAATGCATTACAAACCCAGCCTCCAAAAGGCTCTCGGGTTGTCCCCCCCCCCTTTTTTCTTTTCTTCAAGAAGATACAATAATATATGTCTTCTGCCCCCTTTCAAATAACTGAAAAATGATTCGGATTCCAAAAGAAATCCCTCTATAAATGAGCAGGCATTTCATGTAGGTATTGAGGTCGAAATCCTCCCAAAAGATAACAACAGTTACCATCAAATTCAGAAACTTTTTTCCATAGAAAATGGGCCAAACTGCTGAACACTGGGGCTGGGGTTATGGTTATGTATCTCTCTAATCATGATAGCTGTGTATAAAATGAAAGAGGTTTTTGTTCATCTATTTTTTCTGACCAAAAACCTCTCTTTGTTTCTTGAGATCCATTTCCATTTTTTCCAGATCTGCCTTTCAAAAACATGTGTCAAACGTAGAAATTCTGAGATCCGAAAATTAAGGCTTGGAGATGGATTTGATTCTCCCAATATGTGACACATGTAGTTAAACCGAGGGAGGTTATTGATCTTGGATGTGTTAGTCACAAAAACCTCCGACCGTTTCTAAAAATGATATTTGAGTCACTCAAAATCATCATTTGAAAATGATGGCTCAACACAGTAAAAAACGACACATTTTTGAAAATGAACCTCCTCTTTCAGGGGACTTTTGACTACCTTTCTAAGCTCTAAATGAAAATATGAATGCACCAATGGAAAGCCTAGGATCTGTAGATGTCAATCGACCATTTGAGCGCACAAAAGGCCTCTCCACGGCTAAGAAAACTGTTTTTTTGCTGAGGCAGTTTATCCACTAAAAACATCTGCGATTCGACAGCTAACAGGCTGAAAACATGGGTCTCTTAGCCACCGAAATTCCTGGATTTCGACGGCTAATAGTGCGATTTCGGAGCCCCGTAAGCCACCAAAAGTCCCGAAACCCGATATCGGGATTTCGGGATTTCGGGTTTCAGAACAATGGTTAAACTTTTTACGTTGGCCGAACCTCCGATGGCCGAAACCCCGAAATGGTGATGTGGCATTTGTGTGAAACCTTATTATAGTGATTTTATTTYCGTTTATTGCATTTTTTTCGTGCCTCCTCGTGAGCTCTTCCTCCATGTGTCTTGATGCATGATGCTTGAATTCTTGGTCTCGRCCGATACACTTTCGACAGCTAAGGGCATATGAAACTTGAGATTTAAGCTACCGAAAGTCTGCACTTTCGGTAGCTAAACACTATAATTTTTTTTCTCTTAAGCTACCGAAAGCCAAAATTTCAATATTTKCTCCAACATAGGCTCCATCTAGGGATGGTGCTTTCCTACAAGGCGCCAAGAACAGTAKACCAAGTGCCTTCATCCATTAGGCGACCCGAAATCATCCTTATCAAACTCTGAACCCTATCACTTTACTTGCATCTTTTCGAAACGAAAAACTGCTTATTCATCCATTGGGCTATGGAGTCGTAATGCCTTAAAAAAAAACCATACTGGATTCAAATCTGAACTGAAAACATATTGAAAACCACTGTTGTAATCTAATGCTCGAAGTCAAGCTTATTTATATACATCACCTACTCTAACTACTGAAAAATTCCCACTGAATAAAATGATACGAAAATGCCAGTGAATCCAATCAAATAATTGTCTACTTATTTGAATTTTTCTCACACTTTCTTTGAGTAGGTTGAAAAAGAAAACTGACAACTCCCATCTGACCTATTGGTGATCATGAATTTTCAAACCTTTCATCAATTATTGTGACCAAATATCCATGACATAGCATACTCCTCCAATAAATGAATCTAAAAGATCAACAAAAGGATCTTGGAAAAATATATGGTCCTGAGGTTTCAAAACATCCAGGACTACTCTATCTTCTAATTTATAATGCTCAGGATCATTCTCAAAGAGAATATCTGAGCACCCTTCAAGATCATCTGCAATGGTATCTCCAAAATCATGGCACAATCTTGTTTGAAGATCCTCATCCCTCCATGAAAAACCTGCAACAATTTGTTCTACAGAAATGATGAAATAATCATCACTATACTCATCATATTTAGGTTCAACAGATAACTCAAGAGGGTCATCAGTCAGACAAAAACCCGAGACATCAACTGTGGATCTCTCAAGCAAAGGACACTTTGTTACTATCTCTGGCATACTGTTTATTTCAGAATCATACTTCTGCAAATCATAGTCTAAAGCATTCTCGAATAACAAACTTTCTTCAGGATCATTAAACATGGAAACCATATCTTTTTCAAGAAACAAAGCAAAGTCTAAAATCTGATCTCCTAACAGAAAATCATCATAAATAGGTTCACTAACTTCCTGTAAAGTTCCATCAAATACATGGATGTCATCATTTAAAAACAGATTTACATTTTCAGAAATGGAAGAAGTTTGACACTCATATCTGGGACTGTGTGAAAGTTGCAAATCTGTGTGAGTAGGGGATGCAACATAGCTGTGCAGGAGTAGATCTATCTCTTCTTTAGTCAAGGGAGGAGGTGGTCTTTGTATTTTCTGGATAAAACAACAATCATTCCTTTCTATCTCTTTTGCAGGTTGACCATGATGCTGAATATCTTCTTCTTGAGTATGTTCACAAGATCCAACTTCTTTATGAGCCAACTCTTCGTCATACCGATCATCTTCATCAACTTGAGAAATTTCTATTGTTTCTTCCTCCTCTTCAAGAGGATTTGTATGATCGTTTTGTCTTATGAATCCTATATTACAACAATCTTGAAAAAGGATTTCAGTTGAATATATCCTCTTACAATGTTGATGAAAAAGTGTGTGAAAATATCTCAATGAAGGAATACTGGAATGGGGTAAAGATTTATATCGGAGTCTAGCATCTTTTTCCAATGAAAACATAATAAATTTCATGCGGACATCTTCATGATGTACATTTAATTCCTCCATGAGCTTATGGAATTCAAACAAGTGTTGAGCGGGATTGTCGTCCTCATATTCTCCAAATTTAGGAAGGACATATTCCCAAATTTTAATGTCTGGAACAGTGTTTGGAAAGCCATAAACATTTGTAAAGTCCAGAGGAGAAAACCTTGCAGCAATTCGAGCAGGGAACGAATTCGACATTTGAGACCAGTGGAGTTGCCGACAAAATCATTTAGATTCTACGAACCAGGGACTCGCCAGGTGAATGATCACAGCCAATTGAATGCCTATCACTTGTTCACCATCAAGAGATAGATCTGAACTTTGTCGTATCCCAGGGAAGTTAACTTCGTACTCCGTCCCCGGCAACGGCGCCAGAAAATGTTGTCGCAAAAGTTGACTCTAGGCTGTAATAGAGCCAAGCCTTAGCACATTTGATATGAAATAAAATTTGTTGATTGATCAGTCATAAGAGGCTTGTAGAACTAGGTCTGAAACAAGCCCTTCACTCATTTATAGATCAGAAACGAAGAGGCATGACATCGTTTGTCTAACTGATTTAATAAAGAAGATGGATGTAGGATAGGAGATGAAGAAGACTGAAAGAAAGAGTTAGGTATCTAATTTTGATGGGTCTAATGTTTATTTCAATGGAAGAAATAACACCAAACTTCAAATATTTGAACACAGGTCTTGTCTTAATCATAGCAAGATAGAGGAAAAGATATGAACAAATAAAAATTGTAAATAAGGAAAAACAATTAAGATGTAGGTCTTGTTCTACTCAGGACAAAACAGAGGAAAAACTGCACTTTAAGGTATGCTTTAAATTAGCTACAACAAAAGTATCACTGAATCGTAACCATTACAAGCTGAATTAATGAATGGAAGGAAGAAAGAGAAGTGATGAAAACTTCATAAACAATAACATAGGAAGAAGGAAGAATTAGACAGTGACAAGGTGTAGAATCTCTTGGCACTTTGTTCTATATTTGCTGAAAAGGAATGCATTACAAACCCAGCCTCCAAACAGCTCTTGGGCTGTTCCCCCCCCTTTTTTCTTTTCTTCAAGAAAATACAATAATATATGTCTTCTGCCCCCTTTCGAATAACTGAAAAACCATTCGGATTCCAAAATAAATCCCTCTATAAATGAACAGGCATTTTATGTAGGTATTGAGGTCGAAATCCTCCCAAAATGTAACAACAATTTCCATCAAATTCAGAAACTTTCTGCGATAGAAAATGTGCCAAACTGCTGAAAACTAGGGCTGCGGTTATGGTTCTGTATCTCTCGAATCGTGACAGCTGTGTATAAAATGAAAGAGGTTTCTGTTCATCTATTCTTTCTGACCAAAAAAATCTCTCGGTTTCCTGAGATCCATTTCCATTTGCCTCAGATCTGCCTTTCAAAAACATGTGTCAAACGGATAAATTCTGAGATCCGAATATTAAGGATCGGAGATGGATTCGATTCTGCCAATCTATGACACCTATAGGAAAACTGAGGGAGGTTATTGATCTCTGATGTGTTAGGAAAAAAAACCTTTGACCGTTTCTCAGAATGATATTCGAGTCGTTCAAAATCATCATTTGAAAATGATGACTCAACACAGTAAAAAACACCACATTTATGAAAATGAACCTCCTCTTTCGGGGGAATTTTTGACTACATTCCCAAGATCCAAAGGAAAATCTGAATGCACAAATGGAAATCCTAGGATATTTAGATGTCAATAGACCATTTGAGCACACAAAACGACCTCTCCACAGCTGAGAAAACTGATTTTTTGCTGAGGCAGTTTATCCATTAAGGAAATCTGCGATTCGACAGCTAACAGGCCGAGAACAGGGGTCTCTTATCCACCGAAATTCCTGGATTTCGGTGGCTAACAGTGCGATTTCAGAGTGCCGTAAGCCACCGAAAGTCCCTAAACCCGATTTCAGGATTTTGGGTTTCGGAACAATGGTTAAACTTTTTACGTTGGCTGAACCTCCGATGGCCGAAACCCCGAAATGGTGACGTGGCATTTGTGTGAAACCTTATTATAGCGATTTCCATTTATTGCATTTTTTTCATGCCTCCTCATGAGCTCTTCCTCCATGTGGCTTGATGTGTGATGCTTGAATTCTTGGTCTCAGCCGATACACTTTCGGCAGCTAAGGGCATATGAAACCTGAGATTTAAGTTACCGAAAGTCTACACTTTCGGTAGCTAAACACTATAAATTTTTTCCTCCTAAGCTACCGAAAGCCAAAATTTCAATATTTGCTCCAACATAAGCTCCATCTAGGGATGGTTCTTTCCTGTAAAGCACCAAGAACAGTAGAACAAGTTCCTTCATCCATTAGGCGACCTGAAATCATCCTTATCAAACTCTGAACCCTGTCACTTTACTTGCATCTTTTCGGAACGAAAAACCGCTTATTCGTCCATTGGGTTATGGAGTCGTAATTCTTTAAAACAAAACCATACTGTATTCAAAACTGAACTGAAAACATATTGAAAACCACCACTGTAATCTAATGCTCGAAGTCAAGCTTATTTATATACATCACCTACTCTACGTACTGATAAATTCCCATTGAATCAAATGATACGAAAATTCCAGTGAAGCTAATCCAATAATTGTCTACTTATTTGAAATTTTCTCACACTTTCTTTGAGTAGGCTGAAAAAGGAAACTGACAACTCCCATCTGACCTGTTGGTGATCATGAATTTTCAAACCTTTCATCGATTCTTGTGACCAAATATCCATGACATAGCATACTCCTCCATTAAATGAATCTAAAAGATCAACAAAAGGATCTTGGAAAAATATATGGTCCCGAGGTTTCAAAACATCCAAGACTACTCTATGTTCTAATTTATAATGCTCAGGATTATTCTCAAAGAGAATATCTGAGCACCCTTCAAGATCATCTGCAATGGCATCTCCAAAATCATGGCACAATCTTGTCTGAAGACCCTCATCCCTCCATGNATTTTCAAACCTTTCATCGATTCTTGTGACCAAATATCCATGACATAGCATACTCCTCCATTAAATGAATCTAAAAGATCAACAAAAGGATCTTGGAAAAATATATGGTCCCGAGGTTTCAAAACATCCAAGACTACTCTATGTTCTAATTTATAATGCTCAGGATCATTCTCAAAGAGAATATCTGAGCACCCTTCAAGATCATCTGCAATGGCATCTCCAAAATCATGGCACAATCTTGTCTGAAGACCCTCATCCCTCCATGAAAAATCTGCAACAAGTTGTTCTACAGAAATGATGAAATAATCATCACTATACTCATCATATTTAGGTTCAACAGATAACTCAAGAGGGTCATCAGTCAGACAAAAACCCGAGACATCAACTGTGGATCTCTCAAGCAAAGGACACTTTGTTACTATCTCTGGCATACTGTTTATTTTAGAATCATACTTCTGCAAATAACAGTCTAAAGCATTCTCTAACAACAAACTTCCTTCAGAATCATTAAACGTGGCAACCATATATTTTTCATGAAACAAAGCAGAGTCTAAAATCTGATCTCCTGACAGAAAATCATCATAAATAGGTTCACTAACTCCCTGTAAAGTTCCATCAAATACATGGTTGTCATCATTTAAAAACAGATTTACATTTTTAGAAATGGAAGAAGTTTGACACTCATATCCGGGACTGTGTGAAAGCTGCAAATCTGTGTGATTAGTGGTTGCAACATAGTTGTGCAGGAGCAGATCTATCTCTTCTTTAGTCAAAGGAGAAGGTGGTCTCTGTATTTTCTGGATAAAACAACAATCATTCCTTTCTATCTCTTTTGCAGGTCGACCGTGATGTTGAATATCTTCTTCTTGAGTATGTTCATAAGATCTAGCTTCTTTATGAGCCAACTCTTCCTCATACTGATCATCTTCATCAACTTGAGAAATTTTTATTGTTTCTTCCTCCTCTTCAAGAGGATTTGTATGATCTTTTTGTATTATGAATCCTATATTACAACAATCTTCAAAAAGGATTTCAGCTGAATATATCCTCTTACAATGTTGATGAAAACGTGTGTGAAAATATCTCAATGAAGGAATACTGGAATGGGGTAAAGATTTATACCAGAGTCTAGCATCCTTTTCCAATGAAAACATAAACAATTTCATGAGGACATCTTCATTATGTACATTTAATTCCTCCATGAGCTTGTGGAATTCAAACAAGTGTTGAGCAGGATTGTCGTCCTCATATTCTCCAAATTTAGGAAGGACATCTTCCCAAATTTTAATGTCTGGAACAGTGTTTGGAAAGCCATAAACATTTGTAAATTCCATAGGAGAAAACCTTGCAACAATTCGAGCAACGAACGAATTCGACATTTGAGACCAGTGGAGTCGCCAGGTGAATGATCACAACCAACTGAATGCCTATCCCTTGTTCACCATCAAGAGATAGATCTGAACTTTGTCGTATCCCAGGGAAGATAACTTCGTCCTCCGTCCCCAGCAACTGCGCCATAAAATTTTGTTGCAAGAGTTGACTCTAGGCTATAATAGAGCCAAGCCTTAGCAAATTTGATATGAAATAAAATTTGTTGATTGATCAGTCATAAGAGGCTTCTAGAACTAGGTCTGAAACAAGCCCTTCACTCATGTATAGATCAGAAATGAAGAGGCATGACATCGTTTGTCTAATTGATTTAATAAAGAAGATGGATGGAGGATAGGAGATGAAGAAGACTGAAACAAAGAGTTAGGTATCTAATTCTGATGTGTCTAATCTTTATTTCAATGGAAGAAATAACACCAAACTTCAAATATCTAAAAAAGGTCTTGTATTACTCATAGCAAGATAGAGGAAAAGCTATGAACAAATAAAACTTGTAAATGAGTCAAACCAATTAAGATACAGGTCTTGTTCTACTCACGATAAAACAGAGGAAAAAATACACTTTAAGGAATGCTTTAAATTAGCTACAACAAAAGTATCACTGAATTGTAACCATTACAAGCTGAATTAATGAATGGAAGGAAGAAAGAGAGGTGATAAAAACTTTAGAAACAATAACACAGGAAAAAGGCAAAATTAGATAGTGATAAGGTGTAGAATCTCTTGGCACTCTGTTCTATATTTGCTGAAAATGAATGCATTACAAACCCAGCCTCCAAAAGGCTCTCTGGCTGTTCCCCCCCCGTTTTTCTTTTCTTCAAGAAGATACAATAATATATGTCTTCTGCACCCTTTCGAATAACTGAAAAACCATTCGGATTCCAAAAGAAATCCCTCTAGAAATGAACAGGCATTTCATGTAGGTATTGAGGTCGAAATCCTCCCAAAATATAACAACAGTTACCATCAAATTCAAAAACTTTCTGCCATAGAAAATGGGCCAAACTGCTGAAAACTGGGGTTGCGGTTATGGTTCTGTATCTCTCAAATCGTGACAG
The DNA here is from genome assembly GCA_032191745.1 of Picea mariana. Taxonomy (NCBI): domain Eukaryota; kingdom Viridiplantae; phylum Streptophyta; class Pinopsida; order Pinales; family Pinaceae; genus Picea; species Picea mariana. Next base: position 114,335 of record JASDQU010011168.1, on the reverse strand, counting down.
CTGTGTATAAAATGAAATATTTTTTTGTTCATCTGTTTTTTCTGACCAAAAACCTCTCGGTTTCCTGAGATCCGTTTCCATTTTCCCCAGATCTGCCTTTCAAAAACATGTGTCAAACGGAGAAATTTCGAGATTCGAAAATTAATTCTCGGAGATGGATTCGATTCTCCCAATATGTAACACCTGTAGGAAAACTGAGGGAGGTTATTGATATCTGATGTGTTAGGCACAAAAACCTTCGATTTTTTCTCAAAATGATATTTGAGTCGCTCAAAATCATCATTTGAAAATGATGACTCAGCTTAGTAAAAAATGCCACATTTCTGAAAACAAACCTCCTCTTTCAGGGGACTTTTGACTGCCTTTCCAAGCTCCAAATGAAAATCTGAATGCACCAATGGAAATACTAGGATCTGTAGATGTCAATCGACCATTTGAGCGCACAAAAYGACCTCTCGACGGCTTAGAAAACTGWTTTTTTGTAGAGGCAGTTTATCCACTAAAAGAATCTACAATTCGACAGATAACAGGCCAAAAACAGGGGTCTCTTAGCCATTGAAAGTCCTAGATTTCGGTGGCTAATAGTGTGGTTTCAGAGCGCTGTATGCCACCGAAAGTCCGGAAACCCGATTTCAGGATTTCGGGCTTTTGGGTTTCAGAACAATGGTTAAAATTTTTACGTTGGTCGAACCTCCGATGGCCGAAACCCTGAAATGGTGACATGGCATTTGTGTGAAACCTCATTATAGTGATTTTATTTCTGTTTATTGCATTTTTTTCATGCCTCCTCGTGAGATATTCCTCCATGTGGCTTGATGCGTGATGCTTGAATGCTTGGTCTCGGCCAATACACTTTCGGCAGCTAAGGGCATATGAAACCTGAGATTTAAGCTACCGAAAGTCTGCACTTTCGATAGCTAAACATTATAAATTTTTTCCTCCTAAGCAACCGAAAGCCAAAAGTTCAATATTTGCTCCAACATAGGCTCCATCTAGGGATGGTGCTTTCCTTTAAAGCGCCAAGAACAGTAGACCAAGTGCCTTCATCCATTGGGCGACCTGAAATCATCCTTATCAAACTCTGAACCCTGTCACTTTACTTGCATCTTTTCAGAACGAAAAACCGCTTATTCATCCATTGGGCTATGGATTCGTAATGCTTTAAAACAAAACCATACTGGATTCAAAACTGAACTGGAAACATATTGAAAACCACCGTTGTAATCTAATGCTCGAAGTCAAGCTTATTTATATACATCACCTACTCTAACTACTGAAAAATTCCCACTGAATCAAATGATATGAAAATTCCAGTGAAGCCAATCCAATAATTGTCTACATATTTGAAATTTTCCTACACTTTATTTGAGTAGGCCGAGAAAGGAAATTGACAACTCCCATCTGACCTGTTGGTGATCATGAATTTTTAAACCTTTTATCGATTCTTGTGACCAAATATCCATGACATAGCATACTCCTCCATTAAATGAATCTAAGAGATCAACAAAAGGATCTTGGAAAAATATATCATCCTGAGGTTTTAAAACATCCAGGACTACCCTATGTTCTGATTTATAATGCTTAGGATCATTCTCAAAGAGAATATCTAAGCACCCTTCAAGATCATCTGCAATGGCATCTCCAAAATCATGGCACAATCTTGTCTGAAGACCCTCATCCCTCCATGAAAAATATGCAACAAGTTGTTCTACAAAAATGATGAAATAATCATCACTATACTCATCATATTTAGGTTCAGCAGATAACTCAAGAGGGTCATCTATCAGACAAAAACCCGAGACATCAACTGTGGATCTCTCAAGCAAAGGACACTTTGTTACTATCTCTGGCATACTGTTTATTTCAGAATCATACTTCTGCAAGTCACAGTCTAAAGCATTATCGAACAAAAAACTTTCTTCAGGATCATTAAACATGGCAACCATATCTTTTTCATGAAACAAAGCAGAGTCTAAAATCTGATCTCCTAAAAAAAAATCATCATAAATAGGTTCACTAACTTTCTGTAAAGTTCCATCAAATACAAGGCTATCATCATTTAAAAACAGATTTACATTTTAAGAAATGGAAGAAGTTTGACACTCATATCCGGGACTGTGTGAAAGCTGCAAATCTGTGTGAGTAGGGGCTGCAACATAGCTGTGCAGGAGCAGATCTATCTCTTATTTAGTCAAAGGAGAAGGTGGTCTCTGTATTTTCTGGATAAAACAATAATCAGTGCTTTCTATCTCTTTTGCAGGTCGACCGTGATGTTGAATATCTTCTTCTTGAGTATGTTCATAAGATCCAGCTTCTTTATGAGCCAACTCATCCTCATACTGATCATCTTCATCAACTTGAGAAATTTTTATTGTTTCTTCCTCCTCTTCAAGAGGATTTGTATAATCTTTTTGTCTTATGAATCCTATATTACAACACTCTTCAAAAAGAATTTCAGCTGAATATATCCTCTTACAATGTTGATGAAAACGTGTGTGAAAATATCTCAATGAAGGAATACTGGAATGGGTTAAAGATTTATACCAGAGTCTAGCATCTTTTTCCAATGAAAACATAAACAATTTCATGAGGACATATTCATGATGTACATTTAATTCCTCCATGAGCTTGTGGAATTCAAACAAGTGTTGAGCAGGATTGTCGTCCTCATATTCTCCAAATTTAGGAAGGACATCTTCCCAAATTTTAATGTCTGGAATAGTGTTTAGAAAGCCATAAACATTTGTAAAGTCCAGAGGAGCAAACCTTGCAGCAATTCAAGCAACGAACGAATTCGACATTTGAGACCAGTGAAGTCGCCAACAAAATCATGTAGAGTCTACGAACCAAGGAGTCGCCAGGTGAATGATCACATCCAACTGAATGCCTATCCCTTGTTCACCATCAAGAGATAGATATGAACTTTGTCGTATCCTAGGGAAGATAACTTCATCCTCCGTCCCCGGCAACGGCGCCAGAAAATGTTGTCACAAGAGTTGACTCTAGGCTGTAATAGAGCCAAGCCTTAGCACATTTTATATGAAATAAAATTTGTTGATGATCAGTCATAAGAGGCTTCTAGAACTAGGTCTGAAACAAGCCCTTCACTCATTTATAGATCAGAAAAAGAGAGGCATGACATCGTTTGTCTAATTGATTTAATAAATAAGATGGATGGAGGATAGGAGATGAAGAAGACTGAAATAAAGAGTTAGGTATCTAATTCTGATGGGTCTAATCTTTATTTCAATGGAAGAAATAACACCAAACTTCAAATATCTGAACACAGGTCTTGTCTTACTCATAGCAAGACAAAGGAAAAGCTATGAAAAAATAAAACTTGTAAATAAGACAAAACAATTAAGATGGAGGTCTTGTTCTACTCACGACAAAACAGAGGAAAAAATGCACTTTAAGGAATGCTTTAAATTAGCTACAACAGAAGTATCACTGAATTGTAACCATTACAAGCTGAATTAATGAATGGAAGGAAGAAAGAGAAGTGATGAAGACTTCATAAACAATAACATAGGAAGAAGGTAGAATTAGATAGTGACAAGGTGTAGAATCTCTTGGCACTCTGTTCTATATTTGCTGAAAAGGAATGCATTACAAACCTAGCCTCCAAAAGGCTCTCGGGCTGTTCCCCCCCCTTTTTTMTTTTCTTCAAGAAGATACAATAATATATGTCTTATGCCCCCTTTMAAATAAGTGAAAAACGATTCAGATTCTAAAAGAAATCCCTCTAGAAATGAACAGGCATTTCATGTAGGTATTGACGTCGAAATCCTTCCAAAAGATAACAACAGTTACCATCAAATTCATAAACTTTCTATCATAGAAAATGAGCCAAACTGCTCAAAACTGGGGCTGCGGCTATGGTTATGTATCTCTCGAATCGTGACAACTGTGTATAAAATGAAATATTTTTTTGTTCATCTGTTTTTTCTGACCAAAAGCCTCTGTCAGTTTCCTGAGATCCATTTCCATTTGCCCCAGATCTGCCTTTCAAAAACATGTGTCAAATGGAGAAATTCTGAGATCCGAAAATTAAGGCATGGAGATGGATTCGATTCTCCCAATCTGTGACACCTGTAGGAAAACTGAGGGAGGTTATTGATCTCTGATGTGTTAGGCAGAAAAAAATCTGACCGTTTCTGAAAATGATATTTGAGTCTCTCAAAATCATCATTTGAAAATGATGACTCAACACAGTAAAAAACACCACATTTCTGAAAACGAATCTCCTCTTTTGGGGGACTTTTGACTACCTTTCCAAGCTCATAATGAAAATATGAATGCACCAATGGAAAGCCTACGATCTGTAGATGTCAATTAACCATTTGGGCGCACAAAAAGGCCTCTCCACGGCCGAGAAAACTGATTTTTTGCTGAGGCAATTTATCCACTAAAAATATCTGCGATTCGACAGCTAACAGGCCAAAAACAAGGGTCTCTTAGCCACCGAAAGTCCTGGATTTCGGTGGCTATCGGTGCGATTTCGGAGCGCGGTAAGCCACCGAAAGTCCCGAAACCCAATTTTGGGATTTCAGGATTTTGGGTTTCGGAACGATGGTTAAACTTTTTATGTTGGTCGAACCTCCAATGGCCGAAATCTCGAAATGGTGACGTGGCATTTGTGTGAAGCCTTATTATAGTGATTTTATTTCCGTTTTTTGCATTTTTTTAGTGCCTCCTCATGAGCTCTTCCTCCATGTGGCTTGATGCGTGATGCTTGAATGCTTGGTCTTGGACGATACACTTTCGACAGCTAAGAGCATATGAAACCTGATATTTAAGCTACCGAAAGTCTGCACTTTCGGTAGCTAAACACTATAAATATTTTCCTCCTAAGCTACCGAAAGCCAAAATTTCAATATTTGCTCCAACATAGTGAACAAAACCAGAGTAGGCAAAGCGACATGGATGAAGGGCTTTAGGTCAAGTACCTCTGCTCGGATGTAGAAAAGAAGGAAACAAAAAAAAATGAGGAGGTTGTTATGATCAAGAGGCACAATACCATAGAGGAAGTGATCATGGAGGAAGTAAAGGCGTGGGTAGATGACCCATATTAATCCATGACCCGAGTGACAAAATATCTCAAATTGGATGAGATGACTAGATTCTCAAGGAAATGGTGGCTCAAGCAGTAGAAAAAAATAGGAAAGAAAATGAGGATACCCTACATGTTGTCAAAATGTTAGAGGGGAAGTTTGAACTTTTTTGCAAGTCCCAAATTGGCATCAAATTCAGGTTCACTTTAGAAGGGAAAAACCAGGAGCAACCACAAGTTGCACCAATGAACTTGATATGCCCTGGTTCGAATGACTAGCCTATCCCATTGAAGACGATGAATAGGCTTAGGTCGCTAGAGCACATTCCAAGTTGAAGCCATCCCAAGTGGAAGCAAAGGAAATCTAGTTTTCAAACACCACATGTTTTGAATTCAATAGATATTTTTAGGTTTGTTAGTATGCTTAGGGTATATAGAAGTAAGAAAATTACTTGGAAGATATACTCTTGGATTTTATGTCTATACTGTTGATTTCCTTTTGAAGAACATATTTAAAACTGAGATGAAGAAACATGGTTAATTGCTCTCAGGGTTGGGCATTGGTTTCCATTTTGGCAACCCCCCTCGAGATGACTGTATTTTGTGTTGTATATAAATAAAAACACTTAGATGTCTTTTTAGCTTAAAAGAAAAATTGAATTTTGATATCGGAAAATATAAAAATGGCTTCTATCCATAATAAAGCCAAATATAACCCAATATCATATCGATATTTGACATATACACGTGAAGGTAAAACACTGTTTTTGAAGATGTTCTAGTGTTATATGGTCCTAATTATGTGAGAATCTCCACAACCCCAAAATCCCAAGTTATGCATGCTGATCTTGTTGACATGCATGGCCAAATCAAAATAACTATGATTATTAGTTACAAGCTCATATCACAATTTGATCCACATTTTTCTCTTGGTAATAATGTTCACATAATAGGATTCAAGACCATATATATATATATATATATATATATATATATATATATATATATATATATATATGAAAAGGGAGATGCTAGCTTCTACATTGCACTTAGAATTCTAAGCGATATAATTGAAAAGATACCATTACTTTGTGCTAAATGTAAGCTCACTCTAGATACTAAAAATCATGCACTATTGGAAGAAGATGAAAATTACTCACTTGGTAGTTTTGCAACAATTATTTCAAAATCTTATCAAAGAAATCACTAGTATGAGATGTATGTAAAATATGGAGAAACAACACATCGATGTATGTAAAATATGGAGAAACAACACATCATAGTGAGCATTGCAACCCAAAACTCCATTTTATTTTGTTTTCTAATATTTATGTTACATTGCATTTCCATTTCTTGCATATTTCATATCACAAACATTTAATTCTTTTGACAAACATTTAATTCTCTTAAATATCTACTAAGTGCACTTGAATGAGCATTACAAGAAAATAAATATATCTTGAAATGAAACAACTAATATTCAAAGGTAAAATAACTGTGCTCATCTTTAAAAATGTGGTTAGGAATGAACCAAAGGATCCCACAATATATGAACATGTCTCTCAATTTTTCTCGAATCGCTAGATGATGATTATACAAAGTCTTATTTACAAAATATTGCAAAAATAAATGTCCAGAAAAGTGTTCATTATCATTCTTACTATTGAAACAAAATTGGTTCTATAATTTCTTTTTTTCTTTTCTTTTTTTAGTTTTTCAATATAGTTTAACATAAAACCCAAATATTAATTATTGCAAGTGATGTTCCCAGTTTAATCCTTGTAGGAGAGAGTTTGGTATTGACCTTTTAACACTCACAAGAGACTTAAACATGAAGAGTGATCCAGGTGGATCTTGGTGGCCATCCACCTTTTCCACTGAATCAACATTTCAAGCATATGGTTTTGATAAATCATGATATTCACCCTTTTCATGGGGAATGGAATGTAATGCCATCTTCATTTGTCAATTATAGACATCATGTAATGATTTCCTAGTGGTATTATGTACATTCTTACAACATAGTGTTAATGCACCAGATCCCATTAGAACTCGGTAGTTAAGCACGCTCGGGCTAGAGTAGTACTAGGATGGATGACCGCTCGAAAAGTCCTAGTATTTTACATGCCTATGACATTTTATAAACTTAGACTAATTTGTCCCACGTGCATCATGGGAATTTTTCTCCTCTCACTCTCTCATATATAATTGAGGTGAAGGAGGACCTTTAAGCATGCAATGGAGTGTGATGTAAATCTTGTTGCGAATGAAGCGTAGCCAACATCTCTTTCTTGTCAAAGATAAGCTACCATATTCTGTCAGTTTGTGTTCTATAGAGTTTTTATATCTTATTCATTAATAGAAGTTGGGTTTCACTGTATTTTTGTGCTCTCTGCTATATTTTTTTTTCTTGTTTTGTTCTCACCATAATCTGTATCAGTGGTATCAGAGAAGTTTGCTCCTTTTCATTTCTCATAGCAAGTCCCCGACGAGGTAAAGGTACAGAGATTTGGGTCTCGAGCTAGTTTTAATTGAGGCCAACCTCTCTCACTAGCCAAGTGACCTCCTATGGTAGAAGAAAAGAGAGATGACAAAGAAGGAAATTATTTCAAGACGTTTCTCAAGGAATCCCTCATGCGACAAAGGAACAAGATGATGGACAAATTTTCTCCGATACTTCGAAGACTACCAATGGTGGCGATTGAGGCATATTTGACAAGAAACCATTTCGGAGGTGCAACACCCTTCAAGGTACAAGTCAATTTTGATATGCCCTTATTTGAAGGCCAAATAGATGTAGATGCTCTAGAAAAATGTTTGAATCTACTAGAAGGTTATTACTCCATCTAAAATTTCTCCTACAGTGAAAATGTGACCTTCGCGCTCCTTAAATTCCTTCCYTGTTTTAGATCTTGGTGGTAAGGTTACTTGGATAGTGTTGGGCCTTKTTTATGAAAGTAAGCGAAGATCGAGGAAGAAAAATCAGAATGCGAACTGCACGAAAGACACAGTGACTATTACTAGGTCGAAGTAAGAAAAAGAGCATAAAASATGGAGTGAAGTAAAAGGAAGAAAGCCGTTGAATAAGGAGATARAGGACGCCAAATCAACAAGAAAGAAGGATCGTGGACAATGTAGAAAGTGGGAAAATCCACCGTTGGATTCTTTGGAGCGCCACGTGAGAAGGAAGGAAAGACAGGCTGGTGAAGCCCTGAAAACRTGGGTCAAGTTGACCTAGGGTTTTAGACACCTAGGGTTTTGGTATCTAGGGTTTTGACACCGAGGTTTTGGCCTAAGGATGTCGATGAGTGATTGTAATGGATAAATAGAGGTCAAGAGGACCTGGGATGGGTTGGTACTAGTTTGGTTGAGATTTCATTACTATTGTGTGATCAAGTAAGAACTATTGTGTGTTAGAGAGAAGTGCTGAGTATGAGAGCCTTCTGGTATTGTAAGATCTTTAGCTAGGTGTGAAGATCAACCCTATAGCTGGGTGCATAGGGAGAGGAGAGAGAGAGGAGAAGAAAGAAGATATGCTAGCTAAGAGTGCATACACGAACTGTATGCATCATCTTAATACATTATAAAGCACAGTTCTGTGGGCGTATCCCTAGAGAGAGGGTGAACCACATATATCTTGTGTTGTATGTGTGATTGCTGTTCCGTTCTTTTTTATTGGTATATGGCTATTGCATTACTGTGTTAGATCCGATAGATATATCTTGCACAGTAGATCCTAGGAAGATAAAGAATACTAGATTGTTATGTGTCGATCACTTTGAACCCACTTTACATTCCTTCTAGTTGTAGACACCTCTTTCCTGCAACCCCCACATAGCTTCTTCGGGTGAGACTGCATATGCCTCATAGGTGTTTCCAAAAGGGCCAGTAGCTAGGGCTTGTTGGTGCGCTCTTGGAGCTGAACCCTGGGTCTGCCTTTGTGCCAACAAATGGTTCCTTTTCCATGACATGAATCTTCTTGAGGGAATGTCAAGGTGGTTTCCATCAAATATATAAATTCAAAAGTGAATAGAGGATAAAGAAAAGGACTTCGTTGAAGCCCAGAACAAGAACCCTAATCTTAGTATAAAGGATTGGTTGGAGAGATATATCTTTATTGATATACACAAGATTTTCTTTGGAGGAATCCTTTAGGAGCTATATGAGTGGTTAGCCAGGTTAGCAGATACCTAGTTTGAGATCAGATCTAGACCTCCTGTGGTTTGGACGTCGACGCTGATCAAGAAGGTCAAGAGAGTCAATAACGTATTGTCACGAGCAGTAGATCACTAGTTTGATAACACCATTGGAGGGTACATCAGAGAGTTTTCTGTTGACAGAGTAGAGTCATATATCCAAGCGGAGAGATATTTCTTCAAGGGACCTAGACGAAACTTTTTGCATTTTCTGAAGTTGAGGATCAAGATTCTATTGCATGAGAAGAACATATTTAAGATACAGTAGATTGGTCAGATTTGAAAAAGATAATGTTCAAAAATTTGGACAGCGACAGCGACACAGAGGCTGGACATATGCGTAGTGGAAGAGTGTTCAGAGAAGTTCATCTTGTGAACTTATTCAAGCATAACTATGGGGATGAGGGTTTCTATAGTGGAGAAGAGTCAGACTTGATGGGCGAAGAGCATTCAAAACCCGCTAGGGCAGAGGAAAGAAAAGCTGAAGAACCTCACTGGGACGAGCCAAAAACTTCAGGAACTGCGCAGACTACTAAAGTAAGTACTATTAATCCCCCAGTTGTTTTAGCAACACTAAGCAATAATAATAGTCAGAGTCACCAAAGTCCTCAGAGTACTATTACTAGTAGTTCAACATATACTCATACAAGAAACCTAGGAAACCTAGAAGGATCTATGGCAGATGAGATAAGACTCCCTATCTTTATGGGAGATGGGTCTGAAGACCCTGATCAGCATTGGTTCCTATGTGAAGTCGTATTGAATATTAAGAATGTCACCGATGAAGCTGTTAAAAGAGCCCAGTTTAGTACTACCCTAAGGGATCACGCACTAAGTTGGTACATGAGGCTAGTCCAAGGACTTGCACAACCTAAGCCATTGAATGAGATCAAGAATGCGTTAACTGCAAAGTTCAAGAAACCCAAGTCGGAGTGACAATGTATTACAGAGATGAAATAGATCAAGCAGAAGGTAGCCAAACCCGTTTGGGAATTCAATCAAAGATTCAAGGCCTTAACAGGTCGATTGACTTTTCAGATCCTAGATGAGCAGAAGAAAGAATGGTTCATTGCTTCCCTTTTACCACACATCAGAGTTCCTTTGATGTAGCAGAAGATTGCTTTGCAGGCTGAGGTGCTGGAGATCACCATGAAGTTAGAATAAACCCCTATGGGAGAATCCAGCTCAAGTATGAGTCAAATATTGAGTCAACTAACTAGTTTGTCTCTACAGGTCGAAGATATGAAAAAAGATAAGGGAAAAGATAAAAGAGAAGACATTTGGTCTGTCAGATGCAGATCAGAAGGCCATGAAAAGGAACACTATCCCCTATTCCATGAATACTTGGCCTTTGGAGCTCTGAGCTCTTTGAAGCAAGTCACCTTACCCTGGTGCGAGGTATGCAAAAATAAACATCGCCCTAGTGAGTGCTATTAGATGCAAAAGTATGCTCAGACACCCACAAATTTGTATTGCACGTTCTGTAAGTCCGTGGGACATGATGATAGGTATTGTAGGGCTTATGATCTCATGCATGAAAGGTCACGAGACATATACAAAATTCAAGGTGAAGTATAGCAAGAAGGAAACACTACGCAGTATAACTCCCCTGGGAGAGGAAACTTCAACCCTGGTGGTGGATTCAAAGGACGAAGAGGAGGAGGAGGTATGGGTTGAGGCCGAGGACAGATAATCTGTTATAACTATGCACAACCATGACACCTCACAAGAGACTGTCATAACCCTTGTACCACTTGTAGCTATTGCAACTCTTTCGAACACGTTATTGAGGAATGTCCAGGATCGTTGGCTAAGCTTCAGGAGAGACGAGGACCTCATTAGAACCCGCAAGTGCAAGTGATATATGCTGAACCTCGTGGAGAATACCCTAGGGTCACTGTTATAACTAGAGGAGGCGTTGTTATAGAAGAAGATAAACTGATCCAAGGAAAGGCTACAAAAGACTCAAGAATCATGAAAGCTACAGAGAAGACCCAAACTTTCGATGCAAATAAAGAAAGACATATATTTGAGGAGGAAAGAAAAGAGTTCAAATCAGACTAATTCTCTTCATCAAATACATGACCAGAAGTAAGAGAAAATGGGTAGCCTCTTGCATTTGATTATTTTGCTTCGCCAAGAGAAGGAAAAGAGGTAAGAAAGCTCATGGAATTTATATATACTTGTATTAAGTTGATTTAGGATGAGAGTGTTGTACAAGAACTACAAAATTTAATCAGACAGTATGAGCTAGGAAATATAGACTCCTTATTGAATAGGGAAGTACACTAAATCATTAAAAAGAGAAGGACAAATAAGGAATTACACTTGAATGCTCAAATAGGAGAATATGATATAGACTATGTGGTCCTCGACTTAGGGTCAGAGGTCAATGTCATGACGAAGCAAACTTGGGCATTGATGGGAAAACCAAAGTTGATCTATTCCCCTATCAGGCTCAAGATGGATAATCAACACGATGACATCCCCTTTGGACGATTGGAACATGTCCTTTTGGACATCGACAGAGTAAGAATGTTTGCAGATTTTGAGGTAATTGAGATAGTTGATGATAGTTGTCCTTACCCTGTGTTGTTAGGAATTGATTAGGCTTTCAATAATTCCACTGTGGTTGATTTAAAGAAAAGATGTATGATGTTTGAAAGAGATGGACTTAGGGTCATTACGCCTTTAGATCCATATGAAGGCCAACGATACACAGAGCCCATCAGAGAAGAAGACCGCACATATGAATTGGAAAAAATATACAAATTAACAACCAGACAACATGATTACATTAATCCCACGGCCGATGGAAACCTAAGCTGGCGAAGTGATAATGCATGTTCATCAGACTCAGAAGAAGCACTGGAGAACTGGCAGAATAAAATGTATGAAGTATCTACCAGAAGATGTGCTAGATTAACCAGAGAAGTTCGTTGGATCAACACAACAGTAAGTAACTTACCCACCTTTGATGGTCCAAATCCTTTAGAAACCTTCTTGTCAGACTTTGAAGAAAGTGTACTAATGCAACAAAGATTGTTTCCAATGGATGAGGCCCTAAAGGCCACACTAGCAACATGGTGGGGGACACACAAAAACAACATTACAGAATGGGTACAATGTCGTACCTTGATGACAACATGGTTCTCAACACAAGTAGAATCCCGTGAAGTTCGATATACAGGTCGAAGTTTCCCAAAGGACCATGTGCGAAGTTGTGAAGCAGCCTGGAGAACATTCCTCAAGACCAGTGGGTGCACAAATTCATTAACACGCTGGAAATGACACCTATCAACTAGTACCTTCAAGAAGAGCTGCGCCTCATCACTACAGATTGGGAAGGTATGACTCATAATTTTGTAACCACCTTCTTATTTGAAAGTCAATATCCTTGAGTATATTAAGCATTGCATATTGTAAGACAAAAAGTATTCAAGGAGGAATCTAACCTCCCTTTGGAGCAAGAAGAGGACGAATGGACCGCGCCTCTCCAGGAACTGCAAGGTTGTTACAACATCAATGCTGATGAGGACGATGATCCAAGAAAGGTGAACATCGTAGAAACATAAGGCCAAAGAGATGTGGAAGGACTAGGAGTTGAGTTACCATTCATTGGAAAAAAAATCAAGATTAAGAAGGTCAATATTGGAACTAGAACAAACACCGAAGATTGCAAATGTTGGAGATTATTGGGATGCTGCCACTATCGACAAGATAACATAATTATTGCATGAATATCAGGACTTGTTTCCAAAAATGTTCACTTATATGAAGGGAATTAAAGATCCTATGGGGGAGATGAGGATCCCATTGAAACCAGATGCAAGACCATTCAAATAGAGACCCTACAGACTGAACCCTAAATATAAGGAGAAAGTGAAGATTGAGCTCGATAGAATGCTAGAAGCAGGGATTATAGAACCTGTGGAATAATCAAAATGGATTATCCCTATGGTGGTGCAAGACAAGAAGACAAGAGAGATCAAGATCTGTGTAGATCTCAGGAAGCTGAACGATGCTTGTTTGCATGACCCTTTCCCTACTCCATTCACTGACAAAGTGTTAGATAATGTGGGAGGCCAGGAAGTATATTCTTTTACAGATGAATTTTCAGGATACCATTAAATCTGGATTGTTAAGGAAGATCGCCATAATACCACATTTGCAACAAAATGTGGATCCTACCAGTATACAGTTATTCCATTTGGATTGAAGAATTCCCCAGCCATGTTTTCTATGGTGGTGGTCGAAGCATTCAAGGAGTTTCTGCATAAATTTCTAGAAGCATATTTTGATGATTGGACTGTTTTTAGCTTATTGAAAAATCATATTGAATGTCTAAGGCTAATGTTGGATAAATGCAGGTAGTGTCAAATTGCCTTGAATCTGAAGAAATGCATCTTCTTCTCACCATTTGGAGTGTTGTTAGGTCATATTGTATGCAAGCAGGGATTGCTGGTCGATCCATCTAAAATTTCCATTATAGTTGATCTACCCCATCCTACTTCAGTCAAACAACTGCGCATTGCGCTGGTACACACAGGATATTACAGGAAGTTCATTAAAGGATATGCCTAGATTACAACACCCATGGAGAAGCTTTTGAATAAAAGCTGTCAGTTTAGTTGGACAGAAGAGTGCCAACAGAGCTTTGACACACTGAAACAGAAAATGGTTACTGCGCCTATTTTGGTCTTCCCAGATTAGAGCAAGGAGTTTCATGTGAATGTTGATGCGTCTTCTATTGCCTTAGGAATAATATTAGCACAACCTGGGGAAGAAGATATTGACCATCTGTTAGCCTTTTCCAATAAGAAGCTATCAACTACTGATATCAATTACACCACTACCGAGAGAGAGGGGTTAGCCATGGTGTATGCGTTGCAGAAATGTTGCCACTACTTGTTGGTAGGACACTTTAAAATGTTTACTGATCACTCCGCCCTGAAATACCTAGTCAACAAGCCAATGTTGGGGGGGAGAATATGCATATGGCTTATGCTATTTCAGGAACATGACCTTGAGATCATAGTAAAGCCAGTAAGAATGAACAAAGATCCTGACTACTTGTTGAGGTTGGAACATGGAGAAGATCCCACTAGTTTGGAGGATGAATTGTCGGATGCATAGTTGCTGGCCATTAGAAATATTGATGACCACTTCACAGAGATATTCCAGTTCTTGTCAACAAGAATGGAACCTAGCGAATATACAATTCCACAGAAGAAACAACTAGTAGTGTGCGCTGCAGAATTTTCACTTATAGCTGGACAGCTATACAAGATGGGACCTGATGAGATATTGAGAAGATGTGTTATGGAGGAAGAAAGACTGATGATTCTCATGGAAGCTCATGAAGACATTGCAAGAGGACACTATGCAGGGAAAGCAACCACGCAAAAGGTTCTTAGAGTTGGCCTTTGGTGGCCTATCTTACACCGAGATGCTAAAGACTATTACAGAGCCTGCGATGTATGCCAAAGATTTGGGAAACCATCCAGAAGAGATAAATTCCATTAGCACCACAATTGACCCTACAAGAATTTGAGAAATGGGCCATTGACTTCATGGGACCTATAAACCCACTAGGCAAGCGCACAGGTGCAAGGTACATAATTACTGCAACATAGTACTTGACTAGATGGGCTGAAGCAAGAGCAGTTAAGGACTGTAGTGCAACTACAACTGCACACTTCATATTTGATGACATCGTAACCAGGTTTGGATGCCTAAATATCCTTATGAGTGATCAAGGCACACATTTCATAAATAAAACAATTGAAGCGTTGATTGAGGAATTTGCAGTCCGCCATCAGAAGAGCATGCCTTACCATCCACAAGCAAATGGGACAGTGGAAGCATTCGATAAGATCTTGGAAACAATGCTGACGAAGATTTGCAGTGTGAACAGGGATGACTGGGATTTAAGAGTACCAACAATACTATGGGCCTATAGAACCACTTGCAAGAAGTTAACAATGTAGACCCCTTTCAAGTTGGTTTATGGTCTCGAAGTCGTTGTTCCAATGGAATATTTGGTACCAAGCTTAATAATTACTATCTTTATAGATATGGATGACACTAGCGCTGTTCGAGAAAGGCTTGAACAGTTGGTCGAACTAGAAGAAGACAAATTTATTGCAAGATTCCATCAGCAGGTACATAAGGAAAGAGAGAAGGCCTATCATGATAGGCACATCAAGAAGAAGGCATTCAAGCAAGGTGATCTAGTACTGATATATGACAGTAAGTTCATAAAGCATCTTGGGAAGTTCTGAACGCATTGGCTCGGGCCATATGAGATTTCCTATGTTACAGAAGGAGGAGCTGCGCAGTTGAAGACTTTGAAGGGAGAATGGAAGGAAGGATTAGTGAATGGGAGCTGGTTGAGATTGTACTATGACAACCAGCTGCTTTGCAGCTCTAAGTAAAAGTATAAGGAAAAGGGTCTAGGTACCAGGTGCAGTTGAAAATGGATACCAGACACAGAAAAGACAGTTTGCACAAGGAGGGAAGGAGACGAGGCATAGAGCAAAAAGAAAAGGCTGCACTGTTTAGTCTGAAGTCGAAGTAAAACAGAAAGGTCAGATATGAAGTGCCTCGGGATGAGTCACAGGTGAGTGTTGGGGGCCTGTTGGGCCTTGGTTACAAAAGTAAGCGAAGATTGAGGAAGAAAAAGTAGAATGCGAACTACGTGGAAGACACACTGACTGTTACTGGGTCGAAGTGAGAAAAATAGCAGAAAAGATGGAGCGAAGTAAAAGGAAGCAAGCCGTTGATTGAGGAGATCGAGGACGACAAATCAATAAGAAAGAAGGATCATGGACAACTCATCAAGCAAGAAAAGACACCGTTGGATGGTTTGGAGCACCATGCGAGAAGGAAGGAAAGACAGGCTGGCGAAGCCCTGAAAACGCGGGTCAAGTTGACCTAGGGTTTTAGACACCTAGGGTTTTGGTATCTAGGGTTTTGACACCTAGGTTTCGGCCTAAGGATGTTGGTGAGTGATTGTAATGTATAAATAGAGGTCAAGAGGACCTGGGATGGGTTGGTACTAGGTTGGTTGAGATTTCATTACTATTGTGTGATCAAGTAAGAACTATTGTGTGTGAGAGAGAATTGCTAAGTATGAGAGCCTTCTGGTATTGTAAGATCTTCAGTTGGGTGCGAAGATCAACCTTGCAGCTGGGTACGCAAGGAGAGGAGAGAGAAAGAGGAGAAGAAATAATATCTTCTAGCTAAGAGTGCAGACAAGAACTATATGCTTCATCTTAATACATTATAAAGAGCAGTTCTGTGGATGTATCCCTAGAGGGAGGGTGAACCACGTATATCATGTGGTGTATGTGTGATTGGTGTTCCATTATTTGTTATTGGTATACTGCTATTGCATTATTGTGTTAGATCTGATAGATATATCTTGCACAGTAGATCCTAGGAAGATAAAGACTACTAGATTGTTGTGTGTTGATCACTTTGAACCCACTTTACATTCCTTCTAGTTGTAGACACCTTTGTACTACAACCCCCACATAGATGCTTTGGGTGAGACTGCATCTTCCTCGCAGGTGTTGCCGAAAGGGCCAATAGCTAGGGCTTGTTGGTGTGCTCTTGGAGCTGAACCCTGGGTTTGCCCCTGTGCCAACAGATAGGTACACCACAGATGAATCTACATTATTCAAGAGAGAACCCACTTGAGAGACCTTTATATATTCCCTAAAGGAGGAGTTCTAACCTATCAAAAACTATGATGACTAGTACATGAAATGGACAACTTTGCATCAGAAAATAGATCAGACGGTGTCAAAGTACACTAACATATTTCATACCTTTCACTTAAATTTGGGTATCAAAGACTTTGAGTGGCACTTGGTTTTGAAGTATCACAATGGTATGCATAGATACATCCAAACAGATATGGATTTTTTGGAAATATCCTCACTGGTAGTTTCTTATCGATATGTAGTCAAAATTGAGCAAAAATTCAAGCAGCAGAGTAAGAGGGAGTTTGAACAGGAAACCCTAACTCACAGAACAAAGGACAGAGAAAGGAATGTCAACTTTAGGAGAGCTAGTCTAAGACGGAGGAAAAGAAGGGTAACGAGAAGTCTAATAAAGACACCAGAATGTGGTGTGAGTTCCACAATAGCCCCTAGCACAACATCAATGAATGTCGCTCGAAACATTCATTGGTGGCCGAGCTCAAAGAAAAAGAATCAGAACCTGACTTGGACTATGATTCAAAGAACAATAAAGGGAAAGAAATAATCGATGCAGAACCCACTACTACAATCCTAGCCAGAACAATAAAACCAGAAGAACTAGAGGATCTTGAGGAGGGGGAGTGCCTCTTCCACTCACAGATGTGGTTAAAGAGGACCCCACTGCATTTCATTATTGACAACGAGAGTTACAAGAACTTGATGTTAGCTGAGGCTTTCAAGAGATTGAATTTTCCAACGATGCCAGACCTCGAACCATACACCATTGTATGGTTGATACAAGGATGAGAGATTTGTTTCAGCCAACAGTGTCGTCTGTCCTATGACATCAATCCCTTCAAGGATGAGGTAGTGAGTGATGTTTTCCCACTTGAAGTTTGTGATGTTCTTTTAGGAAAACCATATATGTGGAAACGCCACACTATCTATGAGTCTCGGCCTAAGAGTGTCATTTTTACTCTAGGAGGTCAGATCTACATGGTACCATAGGTAGCTCCAACTATTGCCACTTCATTTATATCAGAAAAACAATGCCACAAAGTAATCTCTCAGACCACAAAGTTTTCCCTCTTCACGATCCAGTCATAAGGTGAATAGAAGGTCACTGCAACCACTACAACCTCAGCCCAAGACGTTTCTATCCAACAGAAGCAGGTCAACAAGATTGTAGAGGAGAAAAACGAGAATGAGAGTCTTCCATATGTTCAACATAGCTCCATTGGACAAGACCCTTTTTAGGCGTTGTAACGACCCCTCATTTACGACATCAATGTAAATGAGAACAATAGTGGTAAATTTTTTTTTAAACATCAACAGATAGAACAAGTAACATGTGAAAAAACATGCATCAGTATTTACACATCTATTCTCATCTACATCATTCAACTGCAAGAATCAACTACAACATTAAGATACTAAAATATCAATTATATCACATTACGATAACAAAGGTGTATACCCTCGCAACCTATCGTGCAAGGTTAAGACCTCCAAGACACATAATCAACGCTCAAGTCAAAAATTCATTTGATTGATTTTGACCATTTGAGGTCCCAGGACTGGCGATTGTTCTGAAGAACATGGAGATATATATTTCCATAACTAAATCAATCTAGAAACCAAATCAATCTAGAATCACGACTAAAGTAACAATAAAGTACTTGTGTAACAATCCTCCTTCACATTCAAGAATACATGAGCATAAACGGAAAAACATTAATCAAGACAATCATACAGATATTTTATTTTTTAACATATTATAGCGAAGCAAGTAACATAACAAGTTGTTGTGAAGCAAAATAACGTAACATATTATTGCAAAGTAAACCAACATAAGCATAAACAATGTTAACACATTAAGAATGACACCAAATAATATACAACAAATTGGACTCCTCTAATTTAATCACATGAAATGTGATGCTCTAATATACAACAAATTTGACTCTAATTTAACATAAAACCTCTAACAAAGAAAACTTATTATAGGTCATTAGACTACTCAAGACAATTGCTGTTTTTTTTTGCATCCATTCAATCCATTATGTAATGAATGAAAACAACTCATTATAATAATTGAATTTCCATAAGATGACATGCTATATTGCACAAATTGTGCACCCAAAACAACATATTCATATGAGCACACTCTACAATGCACATTGCACAAAACAAATGACAAAATAAACTACACTCTACAAAGGGAACTCCTCCAACGATTCTTCCCAAAAGTTGTTGAGATATCATTTGAGCAATACAAACAAAACATTTCACAAACTATTTTTCTATTATGGGGTTTCTCCATAAATATAACTTTTACAATCACAATAAACAATATCATTGCTGATGTGAAAAAACTTTAACATGCTTCCGTAACTATATGTAAGTTCATTCACAATACATAATTAACAAAACAAAAAATGCATATTACAATTTACTTCCATTTTTCCTTTTTCCAATATACATTTATAATATGCATCTTTATACTCTTCATTTTTGCAGGTACTGCGTGCTACTAAAAAATAAACTACATCAGCAAAAAAAAATGGAATTGAAAAATTAGTTCAAATTGATATAGAGTGGTTTTTTTTTAATACACTGCTACTATTAAACATATGTATTACCTAGAATATTCAACTTGTCATCTTTTTAAATATTTTTTGATAAGGGATATGTATTGAAGATGTATGCTTTTACTATGACCTGTTTTTCTTATTGCAATCAAAGTGCTCGATTTATTTTGCATTAGACTACTTTACACTTTTCTTATTAAACTATACATTGTTTTATAGCTATGGTATTTACAATTATGGTTGTACATTTTGAATCGTTGTGCATTGTTTTACATTGGCATATTTCTACATGAACCTATTTGATAGTTTTGGTTATTGAATCGTTGTGCATTGTTTTACATTGGTATATTTCTACATTAATCTATTTGACAGTTTTGGTTATAGTAATTGAATATTTGTAAATTATTGAATATAGCTCGAAAGACATAAATACAATAGCAAAGAGAATATGAAATTCTCATGTATATTCCAAAAGTGCTCCTAAAGAATTATGTTCCAAATTTGCAATCATTATTGATTGACTAGATACTTATAGACCATTAAATTTTTATTTTACATGAATAACTTGTGAGATTATGTTAGGATTTGAGCATTATTCAATTTGAATGATGAGGTGAGTAGCTAGTTAAAATTTTAAAATGAGAGAAAACAAGTGAAATTGATAGTAAAGATTGGATGAGGACATGATATTATAGATAGTTCTAGTGAAGTTATTAGAATGTGTTGGAGATTGGGTGTAACCTGATATGAAACTGAAAAACAATATTGTAGATAATCAAAGAGGAAATAAGATTTCAAATATTAAAAGGTGGTCTCTAAAGACATTGTTACAACACTTAAGCACAATGTACTGTGATGAGAACATCACAATGCATATTGGACATCTTATAGATAATCAATATATCACCATTCACTTGTTTTTAATGACCCATAGGGTCTGCTATTTATAGCTTCAATATCTAACCAACTTCCTTGAAATTAGGAGGATCTTGTCCACATATAATCATTGATTGTTAGATTTGACTCTGTCAAATTTGTCCTATTAAATCAGCTTGACAAGGATACTTGACTTAAATTTCCATGCGTCCAACTCATTGTCGATTTCTTGGTTGGAAGATCCATCGACCAAATGCCTTCGACTATTGGTTGACTATCCGACCCTACATGCTTGTTGACTACTCAATTGACTGATGTAGATATCTAGTCGATTTCGTGACTAGGTGTTTCCAGATGTAGGTCGACTACCCGACCTACTGATTCTAGGAGAAGTGTGATGAACCATCATGACTTGATGTTCCAACATCCCCCCATTAACACATGACTCTAGAGATTCATGAGGTGAAATTACGTCAACAAGAAACCCCCCATAATTGCAGCTTATTGAATCCCAAGCATCATACGGAGCTTGATAAATCTAGCTTCATATAAAGGCTTAGTGAATATATCATCTACCTGATCATCTATTATGAAATATTCAAGAAAGGAAACGTTCTCATGAACCAACTTTCACAAATAATGAGCATGGAGCTCAACAAGTTTCATCTTACTGTGGGAAACAAGGTTATCTGCAACTTGAGTGGCACTATGATTGTCATAGTAGATTGTAGTTGAGGTTGGAACAAGAAATCCAAGTTCACCTAGAAGTTGATGGATCCAGACTACCTTTGTACTTGAATGAATGAAGCCATGATATTCTACTTTTGTAGTTGATAAGGAGACTACCACATATTTCTTGCACGACCAAACCAATGGTCCAATGAAAAAGAGAAACACATAGCCAGAAGTGGAGTTCCAATCATCACTGTCTCCAACCCATTTAGAGTCGGTGAAGTCGATAAAAAAATATGAACTTTGACAATACTTGATACCAAAATGAATGGTACCCTTGAGATAATAGACAATTCATTTAACTATTTTCTAGTGGCTTTCTTTGGGGTCTAGCATAAACCAAGAAACCACACTAACAACAAAGGAAATGTCAGAATATGAGTGAGGTAAATAAGACTACCGACTAATTTTCGATAAAGTGTAACATCGACTATGGGAGCTTCACAAGTTTTGGTGAGATTTATTCTAAATTGAAAAGGAGTAGCACATGAATTACAATCTTCCATCTTAAAATGTGTCAAAATATCTATTATATATTTAGATTGAGAAATGAAAAACCCATCACATAGTAGTAGTACTTGAAGACCCAAAAAATAATGCAGAGTACCAAGATATAATTTCATATCAAAGGGGTCAACAAGTTTTTTCTTCAATTTAAGAATGAGATCAATGTTATTTCCAGTAAAGACAAGATCATCAACATATACAACAACAATCAAAGTGTCTCCATTGGTATGGAGTCCATACAAGCTATGATAATATTCACAATGTTTGAAACCAAGTCAAAGAAAGAAACCTTCGATCTTAGCATACCAATCTCAAGGAGCTTGCTTCAAACCAGAAAGAGACTTCTTGAGTCGACAAACCAGGTAAGAATATGTTACAAAACCATGAGACTATTCCATGCAAATTTATTCAGTTAGGTATCCATGAAGAAAATCACTCTTCGCATCCATTTGATGGATTTTGCATCCAAACCGAGCAACAAGGGAAAGAATAAGTTAAACATAGTTCATATTTGCAACATGGGAAAATGCTTCATTGTAGTTGATGCCTTCTTGTTGAGAAAATTCCTTCGCAAATCAACGATCTTTTTTTCACTCAAGAACACCTTCATAGGTTAATTTGGTTTTGTAGACCCATCAACACTTCACAACATTCTTTCCTTGTGGTTGGGTAAATAATTCCCAAGCATGATTGTTCAAAAAAGATTCAATTTATGTCTGCATAACTTGTTCTCTTTCAGGTTGACCTTGAGCATTTGAGTAAGTAACACAATTATAAGTTTCAATTACACATGTTAGCAATGCAACGTTGGCATGCTGCTTTTGACTTCGATTTTGTTAACCAGAAGAAAATATCACTAGAATTAGATCCAACATCTTCAATTGTCTTCACATCCCATCTGAGTAGAAAAGAAAGGGGTGAAATGTTGTTCATTGCATAAGGTTGATCAGAAGTCGGAACAATTTTAGTTGATATAGATGGTGGATTAGTCGAAACAGATATCGATGGACTAATCAAATTGAAGGTCAACAATCTATTCGAAACAAGAACAGAGTCGGACCTTAGAATCTTTAGAGTATCACATGATGATGCATGCATGAATATTTGCATCCAACTTCTTTCTGCAATCATCAGAAATATGAGCCGAGGAAACACATCCAAACACACAGAGGTGGCCGACTGAAGGCTTCTTTCCACATCATCGCTTGGCTGAAGTCACCGAAGGAACAACTCAAGTTGAGATATAATTGAGAAGATAGTTTCACAATATACTTCTTTAGCCAAAAAGTGAGGTAGATCTTTGGCCTGCAAAAGACATCTAGCCATTTCAACTAATGTTTGATTCTTGCATTGTGTGACTCCATTCTATTGAGGTGTGTGAGGAACTAGCCACTTCTAGTCAATACCATATCGAACCAAATATTCTTCAAAAGGTCGATTTACATAATTACCACCATTTTATGATCTTAGGAACTTGATGGGTCAACCACATTTCTTTTCAACAAAGGTTCTAAACTCTTTAAACTTTTCAAAGACAAGATTCTTATTCTCCATAAAGTAAACCCAAGTGAAATGAGAGAGATCATCAATAAAAGTAAATATATACCTTACACCTGCTAGGGAAGGGAGGTTGATACAATAGACATCACCATGAACCAAATGTAAGACCCTTATTCCCCCTAACATGTAATTAATCATGTTTAATGATTTCCATGAAATGGCATGCAAAAAATGTAAATGTATTATTGTTTAATTGTAACTGTAAACAACTGACTATGAGGGTGAAGCCTTGAGTAATGGCCATGATACCACTAGAGAAAATCTAGAGAGGGGGTTCATTATGCCACAAACTTCCTTGCTGAAATATTTTGTAATATTCATACTTGTCCTTAGCCCTAATGACAAGGCAAGTCAGTTAATTAGGGAGGGAGGTAGTTGAACAACTAACCACATCAATGAATGGAGGTATGGGAAGACCTGGCTAGGACAATAGAAACTTCTAGCCAAGGGGTACCACCAAATACCATATCACACTTCCCAAGATGAATTGTGTGGAAAAATGAGTGTCTTATGATAGAATAAAGGGGAAAGGTCGAGAACCTTCCCTAGGATTTTACATGCAGGAGATGCACGAAGAAAGGGGGAGAGTCCGGGTCTCCAAAAGAAGAAGGCGCGATAAGGGGTGAAACCTGGAATCAATACAAAAGGAGAACTTGAGGAGAGTTCAAGGTGGAGTCTTGAAGAAAGAAATTGGTCGCAAGATTGGTATGAGAACCCAAGAACCCATCCTAAGTTGAGAGGCAATGAGCTTGATGCTAGGAAGACATCTGATAAACCTCGAAGAGGCTTGATCTGGAGAGAGTGATGCTATGAGAGAACACAGGAGTAAGCACAAAACGTTCCCTGGTGGTATCATGACTTGGAATGGGGGTGGCCTCCAGCCAAAATGAATGAGCATGCAAAGCCTATGGTAGGGTGGAAAGAGGAACACCCACAATTAGTTGGTTGGCTACATATTGTGAAAAGATAAGTATCTCATATACTTTGTGTAATAGAATTAATTGTATGGTTGGATGCCTATAAGTGTACTCTAGATTTGTATGCCTAGTTAATGGTGTGAATGTTTACTCCTTGACGAGTCATTGAAATTGAAATAAAAAAGGAAATTGTATGGGTGGTTGTATCCTTTGGTTGTACTCATGAATGGTTATGCTTGTTGAAGGATTGAACTCCTATATTATTGTAAGTGTCATTGTGGATATTTATATATATACATATATCTATGCACTATGTGTCATAGTGTTTGGATCTCTGCAAAAAAGAAACCTTGTGGGATAAGGTGAAGCATAGGTACCCCTGTGTTGATGGCCAAATATGACCATATTCAACATGAAAAAAATTGCCCGATCAAGATCCCAATTATATCCTTATTCGTTGTAAATGGTGATTTCGACTGGTTTAGGTCCATTTACCTAAAACTATCTAATCTATTAAATTCAAAATATATACACCTTTTAATCAATTGAAGAGTTTTTACCTTTTATTGAATAACAATCTAACATATCAATATATACAGATCTTAAACTATATACAACAAAGAAATTAATTCTAATTGACATAAAAGTTACCTCTATGAAAGAGGATTTGTTTTCTTTTGAAAAGTATGTATAACGAAAGTAAATGAGATTAACTAAAGCAAAATAAAACTAAAAAGAAAAATCTAAACATTGGGCCCAATTATAAATAGTATATGAATTTAAGTAAAATAAACAATGTTCTAAAGCTATAGATCTTCAAAAAAAAAATTTAATTATATCAACTGAAAATGAATTATTAAACCTAATTAAATAATTAACACAGACTTATATTTCCAACAGTAATTCATATACATATTAATCATTGAAATAATGTGTCAAATAAAAAATGAAATTGATTTAATTTATTAACAGTAATTAACTAAATCAACACCATTAACACATAATCAAGATAAAACTTTGATTTCAAAAATAAACAACTTGAATATCAATAATAGTACCAAATACCAATTGCTTGTATTAATATTCAAAGTCATAAAGAGATTCAAAATAATGTATCAAAACCAAAATGTCCCTGTATTTCATTGTCTTTCCTTCACTCTTTATATTGAAGGAATTCAAAAACGGAAATTAACTTCCATAACCATAAACAGTTATCCATTTACAATGGGAAAATAACAAAATTGTTTACTTCCCCAAACTAAATTAACTAAGTATATAAAAATAAAAATTACTAACTGTTCAATTTTAAAATTCTGTCTCGAAACTAATTTTCTCATTTATTTTCCAGGACATTCTTTTTACACGTGTAAAAAAAAGCAAAAGAAAAAAAAACAAATTAATAAAATATAAAAAACGAAAATTAGAGTTGCTACAAAATTTGAAATTTTGTAGCTACTCTTTTATTAACTAAAATCAATGAAAATGAAAACAAAACTAAAAAATACTAAACTCATATCAATAACCAAAATATTTTAACACTAAGTGTTACTGGGAATGATCTTGAAATCATAATTAACGAAAATATTAACTCCTCAAGAGTTAATGTTAACTGGATCTTTCTTTTTATCTTCTTTGAAACCTGAAACTTGTCTTCTTTGGATATCGGTCAAAACTATATTATTTGATCCAAGGAGTTGATATTCTAATTCCAAATCAATTGTATTAGCCTGTAACACTGGAACCACTGAATCATATTTATCCTTCTAGAAGGAAACCTCCAGATTGGGACCGGTTTCAGTTCTTTCCTTTTCCTTTTCTTTAGCAAGATTTTCAATTGGTTCCTGCAAAGAAACGTGATGTGGGGAAGAGACTTCCTAATTTGTAACGAACTCTTCATCCTCAACCTGGATAGGAGAACTAGATTTCGAGGTTTTCCTAGACTTATTTCTAAACAATCTTGAAATTTTTCTTCCTTGCCTCTTGTTCATAAAATCAACAAGATTAATGGAATCATGATTTTTTGTGGTAACAGGTGGGCTGCATTCAGATGCAAGTGAGGAAACTACGATTTTCTTGGAAGCTTCAGAAGAATCCTGAGGTTCTTCACTGAAAACACACGATTCCAGACTAAGGTTAAACTTGACAGTTTGACTGCGAGTAACCCTCACAGTGTTTTGCCAAGGAGGAGAAGCATGAGGGTAAGGCAATACAAAAAATTCTGTAGGATTTGGGGTTTCCTCTTGAGAAATATGAAGCTGTGAACTTGCTTCATAATTAACTTGAAAGTGTTTTCTTTTTACAAACTTTTCCCAAGAATCACCATTTTGTTCTAACTAAAATTCGATCAGAATTTTCACTAAATCGTGATGAAAGACATTTCTTTCTGAACCGAGACTCTTTCTTTGATAGAAATGTGCCATTTTAGACAGGATTTTAAGCAATAACACATGCATGTTCAACTCATAATCCATGAAGACCATTAAAAGCCGAAAGTGATAAATAAAGAAAAGGCTATATCTTCCCTCACAGGAAATAAACCTCGTCATAAATATTAACAAAAAATGCCATTTTTTCTTTAATTGAGGATATGGACATACCTTTATAATCATATTTGCATTTGGGAGAAACCAGAATTTCAAACCAAGGAATATCCTTCACCCTTTTGGTTTTAGACCAACATTTGTTTTTTAATGGAAATTTAGTAGCTCTGGCTATTATTTCTTTATCTAGATATAATTTTGTATCCCCAATTTTGGCGCATTCACCATTAAAATTTCGTGTGAAAGCTTTGGTGACCTACACATTATGACCATTAAAAATGCGCAAACAATTTAACCATCCAACCTTTTCAAAAGTTGGAAAATAATCTTCTTGAGCTTCAATAAGCTTGACAACGGGTTCTACTCTAGAAATCATTCCCATCTTGACAACAATTTACCACACTATAGTTCATAAAACCATCATAAATGAAAAACTAATAGACCCTCTCTTGCAAATGATTGAAAACATAGTTTCAATTCTTGAAGAAAAACCTTATTTAGAGGAATACACAACATATGTAATAACTCATGAATATGGAGATGCATCTCAATATTATACGTGGATGTGAATCAATGCACTTAGGGAAAGGAGAATTGTTCATATGCAGGTTGAAAGGAACCTGAATTAATGTTCTGTTAACTTCATTTCAATTTATGATGATCAGATCAAGCCTAACATACCACAACAAGATCTTAAACAACTATTTGTAGATCGTGGATAACAAAGTTATGACAGAATAAGTAGGATTTCAATAGGTTATGATCAATCAAGGTTTAGATCATTGGTTTTAAAATCGACAATAGATAAAAAATTGTAGCTTGTCAAACATTGTAGCTCTATATAAATGAGAATAAATCATAAGGAATATGTGAGATAAAAACATTTGAAAACCAACATTTTAATCAAAACCTTTATCATCCAAAACACAAAATCTCATTAATGATTGAATGAAACTCAAAGAGGTTAGGAGTATGTCCAAAATTGTCAAAATTGAAAACATTATTTAAGTAAAATAAAATTTCATTTTTCAAAAATGAAAAAAGAAGGGTCCCAAATCTTTATTTATAATACATAATTTGGGAGGTTATTATCTTCTACAACACCTGGGTAGGAAAAGGAGTGCCTTGGACCAAGGAAAGAATTCTTGAAACTCGTTAATCCTTGAAAGGACTTAGAGAAACCCTTGTGAAATTGATTAAGTCCCAAACCAAACTATTAAGCTAGAACATGGGTGGGAATTTTGCAAATCGATTCCAAACACAAAAACTCTTGTTTTACCTTGGAGGATCGTGGCCATCGATTTGGTGTGATGGTTAGATCTGTACCCTTGGTTGATATAGGAGCAATATTTAATCTTGACTGTCAATTTGGAAAGATAATATATCCTATCTGTTCATTGTAGGGTACTATTCAGAGTAAGTTGTAGTCTCAGAGGAAATGCACTCCAAAGGAGGGACTCTGAGGGAAGATCTGGACTGTCGATCAGAACCCAAGAAAATATGATCCTATCCATTCATCGGAGTAGGATAGGATGTCTGGAGAGGTTGTATTCCGAGTCAATAATAATCATCGATCTATCATAGGATTGAGTGGTGAGGTTATCTCGACCGTTAGTTAGACTTGGTAGTCATAGAAATGAGGATGTTGGTGTGGAGACCAAGACATATTTAAGGATAATATGTGTCAATATCTAATTTGTCAAAGGGTTGAGGATGGGACCTTTTTGGGCTCATGCCTTTGGAATGTCTCCTAAATCGTCAACCATTGGATTTGTAGTTAGATAGATATCTACCGTTAGTTGGAGTATTCCATGGTTAGGCTGGGATGAGGCTCTGAACCGACTAGAGCTATCAATCCATTAGAGAATGGATGTATAGTATCTACCACCATTGGATATAAATTCCATTACATCGAGGAAAAATCCATTGAAAAGGGTGGGTCAGAGTGGACTTTTGGAGGAAACTCTCGAGGGATCACAAAAAAACTTCGAAGGAGAAACTACGAGGTTTAGCATGGATCGTTGATTTGATATGGATGGAAGAACTTCGAGAGGAGATATGTACCATTGATATGCCATGATCGGAGGAAATCCTAAAGGAGATATAGAACATTGATCTCCTCCCAAAGGGCTTAAGAGGGCGACGTGGATGGAGCCATGTGTCAAGCAAGAATTATGCCATGTGCCATGATGACTTGGCACTTATAGGTGACAATTCGTAGGAATATGAATGATGTGTCTCAGATAGTGATGGTGCCATGTGTCCAACATATATTGTGCCACATGTCAAGGTGACTCAAGGTTCTTGAGATAGAACCCCGTGTTGAGTTATGTATGCCATGTGTCACCCTAGGTGGTAGGGCTATGTGTCAAGACAACTGGGAAACTAGCATGACTTTAGGGTTGACATGTGTCACCAATAGAATGGTTGAGGAGACAATAGTGGTCCCTAGAGGACCCAAAAACCTTTGTAGCGTAGACCGCGAGTTGGATGGTTATATCTGAACATGATTAGATATCAATCATTTGTCAGAGTTTAAAGGGTTGAAAAGGCTGTGTGTTGGCCAAGAATGTCGACGATGATAAAGGCATAGATGATGTGATGATATCCATTTATTTTCCGTTAGGTGAGAGTGATATCCATCGTTGATTGCTGAGAGACTCTTCTGAGAGAAGAGGAAGAAAAACGACATCACGATGATGTGTGGGTGCCAAAACGACAACCAACATGTCCAATTGGTGACATGTGTCACTACATTATTTCTCATCGAGACAAAAGTGGGACCAATTGAGAAAAAGACCCTTAAGGGATACTTTATTAGATCTCGAGCGTTGGATCTACAGGTTGAGAAATATCAACCATGCATTGATGGGAATATGACGAAATAATCATTGACGACGATGAAGGCTGGAGAGAAATGACAACCATTGATCACTGAGTGGGCGGCATTAAATCTTATCCATGGATCATGGTGGGTCCCATCCTCATACCATAAGGAACGTCAAAGACTGAGACGTTAACCTATACACCAGTTAGTATCATCGACATAATTAGAGTCGATGGATGCTTGGCCATAGGAACATAGGATCTGGTCGGTGATAGATATTGGTCGTTCATCGATTTCATTGGAAGTGGCAATGATGAGATCTGGACTATCAGATCTAGATGTGTCGTCATCAGGCACATGAGGATGAATGAGTGGGAGTTAAATGCCGTGTAGTTTAGAATCGCTGACTCAATCAGAATTGTTGTATTATTGGCATGAGGACCATCAAATGTATGATGGATCCAATTAATGAATCATCGTCAGAGCTTTTGGTTTGGGTATTTACAACCCATGGGAATGAAATTCCCGACGATGACAACGAGAGGTTACATAGAGTCAAAACCGTGGGTCGATTATCTATATGGAGAGCGCCAAGTCGGAGCCACGACTATGCCATGTTGGATGACACACAGGCTAAGAAGCTACTTGAATTCCACGTGGAAATGAGGTGACACTTAGCCAATGAGGGCCAAGAAATTTAGAAGGCCATAAGTTTTGATCTAGAGCTCAGTTTGGAGCATGGTGACAGTTATTGGAAATATCTTAACGAGAAGAAGAAAATGGTGTCGTCGAGAAGAGGTATTGATATGATTGAGAAAAAGAGAAATTTTACTACCCCATCCCTTGAAAGGGTACTCAGGGGGTTGGGTGTCTAACACCAGATCTAGGAGGTTTTGTGCTTGCCACACTTTTCCAGAGTTAAAGGGTGCCTGATGATGATTTCCAAGCATACATCCTTTACATAATCCATCAGGGGGAAATACTTTAGTTAAACCAACAATCATTCTCTAAGTTTCCATCAATTTCAGGCTTTGAAAATTTAGGTGTCTAAGTTGTTCATGCCAATTTTGACTTCACTCATTAGTGTGAGAAACAAGAGAAATCGGTTCAGTGTCAAGTTGAGTCATGTCACATAATAACCACTTGATTTTATTTTCGTTTAATGTGTAGTAACTCATAGTATTTATTTCTCAAAACTTCCACCCATCGCCACTACCTGATGTTCAATTGAGGTTGAGTTTACAAATATCTCAAGCTTTCATGGTTGGATAAAAAATTAAATTTCCTTCCATTCAGATAATGTCACAATTCTTTCAAGGCATGAACTAGTGCTAAGAGTTATAAATAAATAATTATATAATTCTTCTCTTTTATCTTTAGCTTCCTACTCTCATAGATTACCACTCTTCCTTTTTGCATTAATAGTCCCCTGATGCCTTCTATAATGGCATTGGTACATCAACATAAGAGACGACATAAGGAATTATTTAATATCCTAATATATTTAGTCATGCAAGTTTGTCCATACAAATTTGGTTCCCTTAGATTTCAATTTTGAGAGGGGTCTTATAATATTTGAAAACCCATTGATGAATCTTCAATAATATCCCACTAATCCCAAGAAACTTCTAACTTGTCTATATATTTTTAGGTTGTCTAGGTGGATATGGCCTCAATTTTATTGAAGATTTATTTAAATCCTTCATCGGATATAGTATGACCAAGATATTAAATTTATTCCATGTAAAAATCATATTTATTGAATCTAACATACAACTCATGTTCTCGTAACCTATGCAAAACTATACAAAGGTGTTATTTAAGATATTACTCATTCCAAGAATAATCAATATGCCATTAATGAATACCATTACAAAATTTTCCAAATACTGTTGAAACACATCATCCGTTAGTCTCATGAAGATAATAAGTGCATTTGGAAATCCAAAGGGTAATACCAAAAACTCATAGTTACATGCATACCAAGTTCTAAAAGCAATATTGGACATATATTATTCTTCTACTTTTATTTGATGGTACCCAATCTTAAATCCAATTTTGAATTTTTTTTATCTCCCTTAAGATTGATGAATACATAATCAATATTGTGAAGTAGATACATGTTCTTAATTGTGATTTTATTCAAAAATCTATAGTTAATGCACATGTGAAATGTACTATCCTTTTTTATACAAACACTACTAGTGCCCCCAAAGGAGATATGTTTGAACGAATGAATCCTTTAAATAATATCTCCTATAATTGCATTTTGAGCTCACTAATCTCATTAATACCCAACCTATAAGGTTCTTTAGATATTGGGGTTTCTTCGAGCATCAAGTTAATTTTGTAATTTACTTCCATAGTTGGTGGAAATCTTGGTAATTCCTTTGGAAACATATCCATAGATTCTCCTACCACTAGAAAGTAGTTTGTTTCTATACTCGGTTCACCTGATGCTTCATTGATGTAAACAAGGTAACCCTTTCAACACTTGCACACATTATGCTTGGATTGCATTGAAATGTTTAGTTCACCAACACTAGGGTTTTATCCAATTCAATACTCCTAGAAAATCCTTCATCATATAAACACTCCACCTTCTTCTTGAAGCAATCTACCTTAGCTCAATGGAGTTCTAAAAAATCTTGACTAATTATTCCATCATAGGATGCTAAGGCAAACTCATGGAAATAAATGCTAATCATCCATCGACTTATATATACTATACATTGATCAACTACTTGATTGATCAACTTCTTGTTACATTTTCCATTACACCTTCCAAGGATCTTAAATATTTTTAGTGCCAATCTTACAATCAATCACCACATTAGGGGATATGAAACTATGAGTTCTTCTTGGTGATCCGAATTTTAGGGGGTATATGGTCTAAATTCGGATGCAAAAGTCATAAAGCTATAAAGCTAATAGATTTCCCATGTGGATCAAGGAGATGCAAAATTCATAAAGCTATAAAGCTAATAGATTTCCCATGTGGATCAAGGAGATGCAAAAGTCATAAAGCTATAAAGCTAATAGATTTCCCATGTGGATCAAGGAGATGCCCACCTCCTCATTAATTAATTGGGTTAACAGGTTTCCCATATTGGTCAAAGAGAGTCCCACCTCTCCATTGGGTTTTATTTTCCACTATTAAGTTAGCCGAGTAGTTAGATCAATTATTATAATAATAGACTCATTTAGTGAGCTCTTTCCATTATTGTATCGGGTTTTATTTTCCACTACTTAGTTAGTTGGGTAGTTAGATATATTATACTAATAATAGAGACATTTAATAAGCTCTTTTTGACTTTGTCCAATGGACCATTTTGTAATGCTATATAAAGGCCTAGCAAGGCTTCTCATAATATCAAGTTACTCATTTTGGCTTCTCTCATATTTTCTATTGTTCATTGTGAGATTAATTAGCTCTGAGTGATTTACTAGTAATTAGTTTTAGAGGTGAGGCTCATATTTGAGCCTTACCTCCTGAGTACTTCATTTACATGTTTTTTTCCATTTTTTTTCATGCAATATTGTCATGTCTAAGCTCCTCCTCTCTTGTCATTCAAGCCATCCAGATCTCAACCCCTGAGATTTGGATCAGTGGTATCAGAGAGGGTACGCTCTCCATTGGAATAAGGGTTTGAAGCATGATGTGAGTTCAAACATTTGCAGAAATCACCAACCTCCTTTTGGTACTATCAGAATCCATTTTCAGGGCCATACACTGTAAGGATCATAGTTGGTCCACATGCAATACATGGATTTTTTTTTACCCTCAGATCTTCATTCACCTTTACAAGGAGAACCATACATGGATTCACTACATCCATACATAGATTCACTACATATATACATGGATCCACTACATACATTGGTCTGCAAAATTTTCAACAAATTTGCAGGGTGTCCATGCTGTCAACGGAGGTTCCACAACCTCTACAACAACCCATGCTGCTCTACAAACCCTTGAAATCCTTTATGGACGTGTACACTAGCCAACTTAAAAGAGGTGGTTACCTCTACACAACATTTCAGAGGCTCTACCATATCTCAATGGAAATATCTCTTCAGTATCTCAAATGGGTATTTCACAGAATCTCATTTGGCTTCCTTGTTTGAGAGATATTATCGATTGAATCTCAACATATATTTGACCCAAGGAGGTTGTGCGTACCACCATATTCAATGGTAATTTTATCGCTACTTAGGGAACTAAGGAAGGAGTTCCACACATGGATGGAAATATCTCTTCAATATCTCAAATGGGTATCCCGTGGAATTTCATTTCGTTCTCTGGTTTATAAGATATATTTATTTGAAGCAGCACATGTCTATAACCAGCATGGCCACACACCCTTAAAATTCTGCCTAGTTTTTCTCACTCCATGGGCCACCTCTGAAAAATTTCCATACATCAATGGAAATATCTCTTCAATATCTCAAATGGGTCTTTGAAGGAACTGGATTTCATCACATGTAGCATAAGTTATGAATATATTTGCAGAAGGATGTTCACAAACCCCAAAGTCACGATTTTTCCACATTATTTTTAAAATTTTGGGATTTTATTAAAGTTTCTTTATGTTATACCCATGTACAATGCCATTGTCAACTAGGTTATGGGTCAACCACAAACTGACGGTTATGGGACATCCACACAAAACCCTTCTCTTCATTGAGTATTTTCACATTGTAATCATAATGGTATGATAATGGTGTTTCTCTTTTTAACATGGGTGAAATGATGGGGACCATCATTTTTTAAGGGGGGAGGAATGATCAGAATTTTAGAGGGTATATGGTCTAAATTCAGATGCAAAAGTCATAAAGTTATAAAGCTAATAGATTTCCCATGTGGATCAAGGAGATGCCCACCTCCTCATTAATTAATTGGGCTAACAGGTTTCCCATATGAGTCAAAGAGAGTCCCACCTCTCCATTGGGTTTTATTTTCCACCACTAAGTTAGCCGGGTAGTTAGATCTATTATTATAATAATAGAGACTCATTTAATGAGCTCTTTCCATTATTGTATCGGGTTTTATTTTCCACTACTTAGTTAGTTGGGTAGTTAGATATATTATACTAATAATAGAGACTCATTTAATGAGCTCTTTTTGACTTTGTCCAATGGACCATTTTGTAATTCTATATAAAGGCCTAACAAGCCTTCTCATAATATCAAATTACTTATTTTGTCTTCTCTCATATTTTATATTGTTTATTGTGAGATTAATTAGCTCTAAGTGATTTACTAGTAATAAGTTTTAGAGGTGAGGATCCTCTTTGAGACTCACCTCCCGAGTACTTCATTTACATGTTTTTGTCCATTTTTTTTTCATGCAATATTGGCACGTCTAAGTTCCTCCTCTATCGACATTCAATCCATCCAAATCTCAGCCCTCGAGATCTGGATCACTTGGTGAGCTAGAGAATTGTAATAATAATGATTGTGTGGAATCCCAAGGGATCCTTAGGTACACCACCACAATAATGATGGGCCAAGGTATTCTAGTTAATGTGTGGTTGTTTAATCCATAAATTGCACTTAAATTATCAACCATGGAGTGTAATCTTGTGAGGTGTTGTGCACAGGTAATGCAACCTTCAATACTTCATGTGTTGATGAATGAACTATATATTGTTGGTATTATGTGATAATAACCTAAATGTTATTTCTTATGCATGGGATAAAGGTGTAGGCATTCTATATCATGAGTTTCCCTTGGTAGATCTTTCTCATTGGGTACTTCAGTTCACTACTCCAGAATGCCTTTGCCTTATAAGAATTCAAATACAATTGTTGGAAAGTAAATCTAATCTAATGAAAACAAGTAAATTAGTAAATTGATTTCATATACAACCACATGATTATGGCATGCTTGGAAAAATAATCACACACCACTCAAAGAAAGAAATCTATTTTATAGCATGCCATTTGAATCCATAAATAAATGCAATTGCAGAAAAAAATAGAAATGAAAACAAATATGCAACAAACCATTCAAAGAAAGCTACAATTATAAGAAAATAACCAAAAAACAATCTAATATATGTGTATTGGGGATGAAACCACTAGTTTTAGCTTCAGAGTGGGCTCTTAATATGAAGTAAGAATGGTGTTGAATCCCTAAAAAGAATTACTATTCACAATGAGCAAGTGGAATTAATAAATCTGATCTCACATTAGTTGATGAATTCAAAATTACAATGGAAAATGAAGGAAAATTCATACTACATTTTGTTGGTTATCCTAGGCTACAAAAATTTAAATACAAATATGAGCTCAAATATCCTGTGGAATAGATCATGGGGAATTTGTGGCTCTCTCCAATATGATTCCTACAAATCAATGCTTTGTTTCTTGGAATTATGAATCATCTGAGAAGTGGCCAATTGATTTGAGTTCTATAACTTCTTGACTTGTTGCATGGATTCCTTGATATATTTTCCATCATTCTTGCTGTGCCACATGGTGAGAGGAACATTCCCAACACCTATATTGTTGAACAAGAAGGTTTTTGAAATAAATCTTTCCTTTATGACATATTATGCAACACCAATCCATTCCTTGAGATAGTTATGAATTATACAACACACTCTTTAACTTGATAATGTATTATGTAGCACCAATCCATTTTAGCTATGAATTATTTTGTAGATCCATATTTCTCATAGATGTAAGGCATCATAAAATACATAATTGATCAACACAAATTTGTTAGCAACATTCGACTACGGGCTATGGAATAGGATTTGTCAGCCTTATGTAGAACAAGATTTGATGACATATTATTCAACAACATATGGAAATGAAACCTATTAACTAAGTTACTCATGAAACCCAAATATATTGTCATTGTGATCTTGTTATTATGTCAAACACATCAATTCACAAACAAATACTAGATAAATTGAAATGGATAATAATTGATAATTATGGCAATAATTCATGTATAAAAAGGAATATTTGAAGGGTATGCAATGCAAAATAGTCAATAAAGGATGAACACAAGTCAACAATTTAAGGGCTCATCATCCCCCAAACTTTAAGGGTTGCATGTTTGTGAAAAAAAAAGAAAGAAGGTAAAGGGTGAGACTACTAATTGGATTCTTCCGATTATTCTCTTACTATGGAATGTTGTTTTCATCCATTGTTGATTATATTTCCTTGGCCATGATTTCATTTTGTAGATTTACCTTTGTTTCTTTCACTTTGTAGCACTATTTTCATTATTTTCAATCTTCAAAAGATTTTTCTTCATCACTTATAACATTATGTAGCATCATTTTCATTACTCCCAACACTTTGAAAGACTGCTTACTTCTATGACTATGCAAGATTGCTATAGAACCCTTCTTCACTCTGCAACATTATTTTTGGAACTTTGTATACTATCCTTATCATTCTACTACATTGTTACATCATTTCAAAACACTATATTTAGTTCTTCTTACACTCTCTAGCATTATTCAATACTCTACAACGTTGTTTTCAACACTCTTTCCTAAAACATTTCTCTGTGATACTTCCTTTTAGCATATTGCATATAATCCTTATTCTTTTGGAAACCTTGATTTGGATAAACATTAAATAGTTTTTGATGAGATAGTATCACCCCCTATCCCTAACTTAAGTTGAGAGAATCCTCAGTTGATGAGGTAGGGTATGAGCTTTGGAAAGGGTGGAATGGGTTGAGGAAGTATCAAAAGGAATGAATGGATGGGGATAATATCAAATATAGTCATAACAATATATCCAATGTGTGCATGAAAAAATGAATGGTATAACTAAATTGTTGAAACAAATGGTAGATATACTTGAGTCAAGAATTAGTTGTCAGACAGTTGGCTTAGGTTGATGGAACATTGGTATGGATTGTTGGTTTTCATTGCTGTCAACCATTGGAGAGTGATATTGTATATTGATCTTAACCCTTAGTGATTGATGTCAACCCATGGAGAAAGTCCGGTAACGAATTCCGGTAGCACAAAGGTTTGGGTAATGGAGCCAAGGTTGTTTCATGTATAATGGTATGATTTTTAATATATTTTAAGGTAATACTATTCTACATGAATTTTTCATGTCATTCCATTTCCAGTGGTATGTGGAACGTCACATAACTCCTCATGGTTAGAGAGTTATGGCCATGAGAAGTTGGAGAACCCAGGTTTGGGTAATGGACCCAAGTTTGTTTGATGAATAATGGTATGAGTTTTGATATATTCGTAGGAAATAATATTCTATATGGATAGTACATGTCATTCCATTTCCAGTGGTATGTGGAACTTCACATAACTCCTTACGGTTAGATATTTATAGCCATGTGAAGTTGGAGAACCCTCATGAGTCATATAGAAGCCCCAAAAGGTCAAAGTAGTCAAAGTGGTTTAAGATATTTTAGAAGGTAAATAATAAAGTGAAGTGACGAGTGTACTATAAGTCAAAGTGAATACAAAATAAATTATTTAAATAATAAAGTTAATGGAGAAATTAGAAGTGGGTTAACCCTAAAATAAGGAAAGTGGGTTAAGATGGTTAAAAGGTAACCCCTTAAGGAGGCTACATGAAAGTATAAATAAGAGGAAAGGCTCTCTCATTTTAATCACTCTTGAGAATATTGAATATCTACAGGTGAATGAGGTAACCAAAAGATATTTAAGCCAAATTTCAGAGGGAAGGTGAAGTAAAGAAGGCCAAAATTCAAGGGAGGATAAATTCTTTTGATGATGCTTTCTTAGGTATGTTATTTACAAGTCATCTCACCAGTTTCACAATAATTTTTTTTCTAGAATGATTTAGACCCTAAAATTGGGAGGCCATTGAGGAAACATATCCAAGCAGACTTGGTACAAATTTCATCTTGTGGGTCATTTTATTTTTGGAGTTACATGTCGTGGAAAACAGGGTTTGTGGCTAATCCTGAAACTAGTCTAAAACAAGTGTTTCGGGTAAAAACATCATAAATTATTCATAACAGATCCAAATTGAGTATGAAAAAATGTTTTGGTTAGAGTACAGTCTTTAACATTCTTTTTACAATTTTCAGATCCATACAACAAATATTCCATGTGGGGCATGCTCTACAAATTCACTCTCTAGAATAAGCCAGAATTCAACAAGGTATGTCATTTTTTCTATAACTCCCTTTTTGAGAGGTTCCAAGTATGACACCTGGAGGAATTACATAAAACACACTGAAGAACATTGTGTACTATTTTCATATCTTAATACATTACAAGTACATAGTTATGATTATTTCAAGTTAGGGTTGTTGACTAATCCAAAACTAGTCATGTGAGACTAAAGTAAAGTTTGATGAAAATGCTAGTCTCTTGTAGTTAAAGTTAAAAAAGGTTTGCAGGTATGTGATCATATACACCAGGTCTATTATAGAGTTACAAATCAGATTTGGATGATGAAATTGATGAGGGCTTTTGGTTGAGGTACATGTTGGGTACATGGTTGAGACAAGTAGTTGATGAGTTGGCACATACATGAGGTGTATATTTGATGATGTTGGTACATCTTGATGAGTCATACTTTATGAGTAGTTGATACATGATTGGTACAGACTTGGTACATGGTTGGAGGCACTTGTTAGTAGCATTGTTGACACATGGTTTATGGACGATGTAGCATACTTGTATTGGTATATTATTAGAAGCACATATTGATCTTGGTGATGATTATGAGTTGTTGTGTTATTCTTAGTTGATGCACATCTTTGAGAGTTGTCTTGGTGAGTATATCTGATTTGGTTGATAAGATTGATGAGACAGGTTGTTGTGATAAGTTGTTTGGACATGTTGTCGTGACATGTTATTTGTACAGGTTTGGTGACTGGTTGATGCACTTCTTCATGGTACAGGTTGAGGTACATGTTGGTGCATGGTTGATGCACTTGTTTATGGTACAGGTTGATTACAGGTTGAGGTACATGTTGATTCATGGTTGATGCATGGTTTAGGTTATTGGTACATGTTGTTTGGTGCAGGTTGATTGGTACAGGTTTACAACAAAATATCTCACAGTGATATTGTAATAGTGGTTCCATAATTCTACTTCTATGTTAGGGCGGTTGGATAGGGCAAGGACAGGTGGTTGTAGCCACCTTTCGGTTGGAGCTGGAGAACATAGGGGGTTGTAGCCTCCTTCTGTTTGTAGCCACATAATTGGGGAGTTGGATATTCCTTCATGTTGTAGCTTGAGAAACTAGGGGTTTGAAGCCTCCTTCCAGTTACAGCTGGAAAACAAAGAAAGTTGGTGCTTCCAATGAATGTAATTCTTAAAGACATATAATAAAAAGAATTCTGTGGTTTTCTCCCTCTTTTGGTTTCCACGTAAAAACATTGGTGTACTGTGTATGTGTATGATTGCTCATTTGTTCATTGTTTATTTACTATGCAACTATTGGATGATAATGATACATTGATATAAAACTTGCATTTTGTGGTTAAAAAGTACAATTTCTCTATTACTGATTCACCCCCCCTCTCAATAATCCAACAATTGGTTTCAGAGCAGGTGCCTTCAAGAATCAGTTTAATCACTGAAAGGTAGATCATGGAGAGAAACAACATGTACAAACATGGAATACCACAGTTTGATGGACATAAGTATGCATTCTAGAACAGAAGGATGAATACGTATATACAGGCACAAGGATTTAAAATTTGGAAATCTATAGTAGATGGATACAAAGAACCAACAATTCCTCCAACAAGTGAAAGAGAAATACAACTCGGTCCAAATAATTACAAAGCCACAAATGAAATTCTGAATGGAATTGGTGAATCGGTATAATCAAAAGTTATGCATTGTAAATCCGCTAAAGAGATTTGGGACAAACTTCAAAATATTTATGAAGGAGATTCAAAAGTCAAAGCATAAAAGATTCAAACTTACAGAGGTCAGTTCGAACAACTAAAGATGAAGGAAGATGAGAATATTGAAGCTTACTTATGATTCGATGAAACAGTAAATCTAATAAAATGATTGGGAGAAGAAATTAAAGAATCTGTAATTGTTCAAAAGGTACTAAGATCTCTTCCTATGAGATTTGATCCTAAGATATCAACACTAGAAGAAGGAGCAGATGTAGACTCAATAAGCATGAACGAACTACATGGAATCTTCACAGCATATGAAATGAGAACTGAACAGGAAAATCCATATATAAAAGA
Source organism: Picea mariana (assembly GCA_032191745.1). Classification (NCBI taxonomy): domain Eukaryota; kingdom Viridiplantae; phylum Streptophyta; class Pinopsida; order Pinales; family Pinaceae; genus Picea; species Picea mariana. The sequence goes on along the minus strand of JASDQU010011168.1, from coordinate 73,632 downwards.
AGCATATTTCAAAGCATCCAAAAGGTCAAAGCAAAAGGGAAAGAAAAAATAAAAGGAACATAACAACAACAATGACATCTCGGAAGATGATGAAGAAATGAACAATTTCATCAAGAGATTGAATAAGGGAACCAACGACAGATATAAAGGTAAGCTTCCATTGATTTGTTTTAATTGTGATGGTATTGGCCATTTTTCTAACAAATGTCCTCACAAGAAAAATAAGGGGAATGATGAAGATTACTCAAATAACAAACAAACATACATAGGCAAAGGAACCACAAAGAAAGTTTTCAAGAAAAGCTTATGCACCAAAGAAGACATCTCCTCATCAGATGAAGATGAAGACAGTGACAGTGAGACAGAAAGAGTTATATTCATGGCAGTAGAAGACTCTGATGAATAATACACCAAAGAAGAATATGAAGAGGTAAAAGTTGACTACCGAGAATAATTGTTGACTACCATAGAAGTTATAAGAAGAGAAAAGAGGAAAAACAAGAAACTCCAAGAAGAACTAGACAAGATGGAAGACACTCAATAACTAGAGTAGATCATCACCAAATTGAAGGTTCAAATAGAATAATATAAAAGAATTGAAGAAGCACTCAAAGAATAGTTAGAAGAAAGAGATAGGATCATTGGAAATTTGGAAGCATAGATTGTCACATTGAGAAAGGATCTTCAAAAGAAAAATACACAGAACAACTCAAACATTTTGTATGACATTATCAGCAGTCAAAGGCCTAATCAGGACAAGGCTGGACTTGGATACAATTTGATAGAAAATGGATCAAGCTCCAAAGCAAAAAAACAAGAAACATATCGAAAATGTTATGCAGAAACAATCAAAGGGGATAGGAAGATCTACAAGGAAGATTAGAGGGACACTCCTTCACCGAGAAGATTCAGATTTAAGAATCGACGATTGAAAAAAACAAATAGGCCTCAGGAAGAATAAGGATTCATAAGAGTAACTCATTTCAGAAGATATTCAACTCCCAGGTATCAAATTATCTTTTTCGGTTTATGTTATGCATGCAATAATTTTGGACATAAAGCTGTAAGTTGCAAAGATAATAGCAGGAACATAAACAACTTTGAAATACATACACAAAATGGTTATCCAAGAAGGTCTAGTGAAACCCATAGAAGAAGCTACAACATGTTTTTAATCATTGAGCACTGAAGTGGAATGAGACAAGTGCAATAACTTTGGACACATGGCCAAAGATTGTAGAATGACAGTCCCTGCTAGAGAACCACAACAGGACAATAACATTCATAGGTATGATCCTTAGACGAGAGCATGGATTCATATATTGGTTCAAAGAGTGGTTCAGAGACAAAGGAACATTATCATAATGGATGATAATTACACATGAAATGGCTTGAACAATGCTAATGGATTCCAAATTGACAGATATGTTTTGGACACATGCAATGCATACAACAGTTCACATTCAAGACGGAGTAATGCTCAGAAACAACAATTACAAAACTCTCTATGAACTATGGAAAGGAAGCACAGACAACAACCTGTAAATCAAGGTAACTCAAGGTAGTATTTTACTAATTGAAATTTATGTTGATGATATTGTTTTGGAAGTACTAATGACAGGTTAAGCCAGAAATTTGCAAAGGATATGCATAATGAATTTGAAATCTCATTACTTGGAGAACTATCCTTATTTTTGGGTCTTCATGTATGTCAAAGCAACCAAGGAATTTTTATTTCTCAAACTAAGTATATCAAAGAAATACTAAAGAGTTTTAGAATGGAAGATTGCAAACTAGTTACCAATCCTATGAAAACCAGTTGCAAGTTGAGAAAAGATGATGATTCAAAGTCTACAGACCAGAGGCAATATAGGTCAATGATTGGTAGCTTACTATATGTGACAACATCCAGACCAGATGTAATGCCGGCAGTTAGACAGGTGGCACGATTTAAAGAAGCACCAAAGGAATCACATGTATTAACAGTGAAGAGGATTTTCAGATATCTCAAAGGAACATAAGAGTTTGGATTATGGTATCCAAAATGAAAGGATCTATCACTTATTGCCTACACAGATGCAGATTGGGAAAGTTGCATTGATGACTAACGAAGCACCAGTGGAGCAACATTCTACTTGGGTGAGTGTTTAATTTTATGTTTAATCAAGAAAAAATCATCAATATCCTTATCTATAGCTGAGGTTGAGTATATTGCAGCAACAACATGTTGTACATAGGTTCTATGGATGAAACAAAATTTGACAGATATACAGGTTGAGTATGATGAGCCCATTCCAATCTATTGTGATAATACAAGCACCATCAATATCTCAAATAACCCAATGATGCACTCCAAGATGAAGCAAATTCCAATCAAGTATCACTTTCTATGGGAACAGGTTGTAGAGAAGAACATCAGAGTTGAATATGTGGGCACAAAAGAACAAGTGACATACATCTTTACAAAACCGCTTCCACGAGAATCCTTTGAGTATCTTCACTAGAGACTAGGAGTAATTTCTACTCCAAAATGAATGCTTTTGAATGTTTATCTTATATGTCTTATAACTACATGAGGAAGCACCATAAATAGGGCAATTCAAGTTGGGAGATCAGTTTCAAAAAGAGTTATGTTAGGGGGCGAATCCCCAGATGGAAAGATACAATTTCCATTGATGAAAAAGGGAGAGAGATTTATCATATGCAAAGGTAAATTCTTGGAGAGAGAGCATAGAGGCATGTTTCCAAGGGGAGCGATTGTCATAAGGGAATAATGAGCGATATGACTTCATAGTGATACCCTTTGTCAAAGGGGGAGATATTATTGATATGAAGGGAGAGAGAGTAATTAGAGGCTTATAAACACAAAGAAAAATCAAAGGCATGTAGATAGGGGGAGAAACCCCAAGGAGAGTTCAGTCAGGAGGAGAAGCCCCAAAGGGAGATACCCTTTTCCATTGATGTCAAAGGGGGAGAGATAGAAACATTGATGAGGAATATAATCATGAACATTATCATGACTAATTGTTGCCATCAATGTTGGTGTTTCCATCATTGCCAAAGGGTGAGATTGTCAAACAATTGGCTTAGGTTGATGGACAATTGGTATGGATTTTTGGTTTTCATTGATGTCAACCCTTGGAGAGTGATATTGTATATTGATTTCAACACTTAGTGATTGATGTCAACCCTTGGAGAAAGTCCAGTAGCAAATTCCGGTAGCACAAAGATTTGGGAAATGGAGCCAAGTTTGTTTCATGTATAATGGTATAAGTTTTAATATATTTGAAGGTAAGACTATTCTAGATGGATAGTACATTTCATTCTATTTTTGGTGGTATGTGGAACGTCACATAACTCCTCATGGTTAGAGATTTATGGCCATGCGAAGTTGGAGAAGCCAGGTTTGGGTAATGGACTCAAGTTTGTTTGATGGATAATAGTATGAGTTTTGATATATTTGAAGGAAATAATATTCTAGATGGATAGTACATGTCATGCCATTTCCATTGGTATGTGAAATGCCACATAACTTCTCAAGGTTAGAGAGTTATGGCCATGTGAAGTTGGAGAACCCTCATGAGTCATCTAAGAGCCCCAAAAGGTCAAAGTAGTCAAAGTGGTTTAAGAGATTTTAGAAGGTAAATAATAATGTGAAGTGATGAGTGTACTATAAGTCAAAGTGAATAAAAAAGAAATTATTTAAATAATAAAGTTAATGGAGAAATTAGAAGTGGGTTAACCCTAAAATAAAGAAAGTGGGTTAAGATGGTTGAAAGGTAACCCCTTGAGGAAGCTACATGAAAGTATAAATAAGAGGCAAGGCTCTCTCATTTTAATCACACTTGAGCATATTGAATATCTACAGGCGGTTGAGGTAACCAAATGATATAAGCCTAATTTTAGAGGGAAGGTGAAGTAAAGAAGGCTGAAATTCAAGGGAGGATAAATTCTTTTGATGATGTTTTCTAAGGTATGTTATTTACAAGTCATCTCACCATTTTCCCAATAACTTTGTTTCTAGAATGATTCAGACCGTGAAATTTGGAGTCCATTAAGGAAACATATCCAAGCATCTGTGGTACAAATTGTAGCTTGTGGGTCATTTTATATTTGGAGTTACACGCCGTTGAAAATAGGGTTTGTGGCCATTCCTGAAACTAGTCTAAAACAAGTGTTTCAGGTAAAAATGTCATAACTTCTTCATAATAGATCCAAATTCAGTAAGACCAAATGTGTTGGTTAGAGCACAGTCTGTAGTATTATGTGTACAATTTTCATATCCATACAAAAAATATTTCGTGCGAGTAACACTCTACAAGTTCACTCTCTAGAATAAGCCATAATTCAACAAGGTATGCCATTTTTTCTATAACTCATTTTCCGAGAGGTTCCAAGTAGTGAAACCCGGAGGAATTGCATAAAACATAGTGAATAACATTATGTACTGTTTTCAGATCTTTATTCATTACAGGTACATAGTTATGATTATTTCAAGTTAGGGTTTTTGACTAATCCAGAACTAGTCATGTGAGACTAAAGTAAAGTTTGATGAAAATGCTAGTCTCTTGTTGTTAAAGTTAAGGAAGGTTTGCAGGTATGTGATCATATACACTAGGTCTATTACAGAGTTAAAAATTAGATTTGGATGATGAAATTGATGAGGGCTTTTGGTTGAGGTACATGTTGGGTACATGGTTGAGACAAGTAGTTGATGAGTTGGCACATACATGAGGTGTATAGTTGATGATGTTGGTACATCTTGATGAGTCATAGTTGATGAGTAGTTGATAAATTATTGGTACATACTTGGTACATGGTTGGTACATTGGCGTACTGTGTATGTGTATGATTTCTCATTTGTTAATTGTTTATTTACTCTGCAACTATTGGATGATAATGCTACATTGATATAAAACTTGCATTTTGTGGTTAAAAAGGACAATTTCTCTATTACTGATTCACCCCCCCTCTCAGTATCCAACAATTGGTTTCAGAGAAGGTGCCTTCAAGAATCAATTTAACCACTTAAAGGTAGATCATGGAGAGAAACAACATGTATAAACATGGAATATCGCAGTTTGATGGACATAAGTATGCATTCTGGAGTAGAAGGATGAAGACATATATACAGGCACAGGGATTTGGAATTTATAAATATTTAGTAGATGGATACAAAGAACCATCAGTTCCTCCAACAAGTGAAAGAACAATAAAACTTGGTCAAAATAATTACAAAGCTACAAATGCACTTCTGAATGTTCTTGGTGTCGGTATACACCAAAGTTATGCATTGTAAATCCGCTAAAGATATTTGGGACAAACTTCAAAATATTTATGAAGGAGATTCAAAAGTCAAAGCATAAAAGCTTCAAACTTAGAGAGGTCAGTTAGAACAACTAAAGATGAAGGAAGATGAGAATATTGAAGCTTACTTATGATTTGATGAAGCAATAAATCCAATAAAATGATTGGGAGAAGAAATTAAAGAATCTGTAATTGTTCAAAAGGTACTAAGATCTCTTCCTATGAGATTTGATCCTAATATATCAACACTAGAAGAAGGAGCAGATGTAGACTCAATAAGCATGAATGAACTACATGGAATCTTCACAGCATATGAAATGAGAACTGAACAGGAAAATCCATATATAAAAGAAGCATCTTTCAAAGCATCCAAAAGGTCAAAGCAAAAGGGAAAGAAAAAATAAAAGGAACATAGAAGCATGAGTGACATCTCGGAAGATGATGAAGAAATGACCAATTTTGTCAAGAGATTGAAAAACGGAACCAACAATAGATATAAAAATAATCTTCCATTGATTTGTTTTAATTGTGATGGTTTTTGTCATTTTGCTAACAAATGTCCTCACAAGAAAAATAAGGGGAATGAAGAAGATTACTCAAATAACAAACAAACATATAAAGGCAAAGGAATCGCAAAGAAATTTTTCAAGAAAATCTTACGCACCAAAGAAGACATCTCCTCATCATATGAAGATGAAGTTAGTGACAGTGAGGCATAAAGTGGTCTATTCATGGTAGTAGAAGACTTTGATGAAGAATACACCAAAGAAGAATATGAAGAGGTAAAAGTTGACTACCGAGAAGAATTGTTGACTTCCATAGAAGTTATAAGAAGAGGAAAAACAAGAAGCTAAAAGAAAAACTAGACAAGAAGGAAGACACTCAAGAACTAGAGTAGATCATCAAGGAATTGAAGGTTCAAATAGAAGAATATAAAAGAATTGAGGAATCACTCAAAGAACAGTTAGAAGAAAGAGACATGATCATTGGATATTTGAAAGCAGAGATTGTCACATTGAGAAAGGATATTCAAAAGAAAAATATATAGAACAACTCAAAAGTTTTGGATGACATTATCAACAGTCAAATCCCTGATCATGACAAGTATGAACTTGGATACAATCAGACAGAAAAGGGATCAATATCCAAATAAGTAGAACAAGAAACATATCGAAAATTTTATGCAGAAACAATCAAAGGGGATAGGAATACCTACAAGGAAGATTATAGGGACACTCCTCCATCGAGAAGATTCAGATTTCAGAATCAATGATCGACAAAAACAAATAAGCCTCAGGAAGAAGAAGGATTCATAAGAGTAATTCCTTTCAGAAGAAATTCAACTCCTAGGTATCAAAATATCTTTTTTGGTTTACGTTATACATGCAATAATTTTGGACATAAAGTTGTAAGTTGCAGAGCTAATAGTAGGAACATAAACAACTTTGAAAGACATACATAAAATGGTTATCCAAGAAGGTCTAGTGAAACACAGAGAAGAAGCTACAACATGTTTGAATCATTGAGCACTGAAGTGGAATGCTACATGTGCAATAACTTTGGAGACATGGCCAAATATTGTAGAAGGACAGTCCCTCCTAGAGAACCACAATAGAACAACAACAGTCACATACAAGAGCCTTAGACGAGAGCATGGATTCATAGATTGGTTCAGAGACAAAGAAAAATTATCATAATGGATGATAATTACACAGGAAATGGCTTGAACAATGCTAATGGATTCCAAATTGACAGATATGTTTTGGTCACATGCAGTGCATACAACAATTCACATTCAAAAAAGAGTAATGCTTAGATACAATAATGACAAAACTCCCTACGAACTATGGAAATGAAGCGCAGACAACAACCTCTACATCAAGGTAACTCAAGGGAGTATTTTATTAATTGAAATTTATGTTGATGATATTGTTTTGGAAGTAGTAATGACATTTTAAGCCATAAATTTGCAAAGGATATGCATAATGAATTTGAAATCTCATTATTTGGAGAACTATCCTTCTTTTTGGGTCTTCAGATATGTCAAAGCAACCAAGGAATTTTTATTTCTCAAACTAACTATATCAGAGAAATGCTAAAGAGTTTCAGAATGGAAGATTGCAAACTAGTTACCACTCCTATGCAAACCAGTTGAAAGTTGATAAAAGATGATGATTCAAAGTCTACAAACCATAGGCAATACATGTCAATGATTGGTAGCTTACTATATGTGACAACATCCAGACCAGATGTAATGCAGGCAATTGGACAGGTGGCACGTTTTTAGGTAGCACCAAAGGAATCACATGTATTAGAAGTGAAAATGATTTTTTAGATATCTCAAAGGAACATAAGAGTTTGGATTATGGTATCCAAAAGGAAAGGATCTATCACTTATTTCCTACACAAATGCAAATTGGGCAGGTTGCATTGATGACTAACGAAGCACCAATGGAGAAACGTTCTACTTGGGTTAGTGTTTAGTATCCTGGTTAATCAAGAAACAATCATCAATATCCTTACCTATAGCCGAGGCTGAGTATATTGTAGCAACAACATGTTTTACACAGGTTCTATGGATGAAACAAACTCTGACAAAAATATAGGTTAAGTATGGTGAGCCCATTCCAATATATTGTGATAATACAAGCGTCATCAATATCTCAAATAACTCGGTGATGCACTCCAAGATGAAGAACATTCCAATCAAGTATCACTTTATACGGGAACATGTTGTAGAGAATAACATCGGAGTTGAATATGTGGGCACAAAAGAACAAGTGGCAGACATCTTTACAAAACTGCTTCCACGAGAAGCCTTTGAGTATCTTCGCTAGAGACTAGGAGTAATTTCTACTCCAAAATGAATTCTTTTGAATGATTATCTTATATGTCTTATATCTACATGAGGAAGCACCATAAACAGGACAATTCAAGTTGGGAGGTCAATTTTAGGAAGAGTTCTGTTAGGGGGCGAATCCCCAGATGGAAAGATATCTTTGCCATTGATGAAAAAGGGAGCGATATTTATCAGATACAAAGGTAAATTCTTGGGGAGAGAGCATAGAGGAATGTTTTCAAGGGGAGCAATTGTCACAAGGGAAGAATGAGCGATCTGAATTCAGAGTGAAACCCTTTTTCAAAGGGGGAGATATTACTCATATGAAGGGAGAGAGAGTAATTAGAGGCTTATAAACACAAAGAAAAATCAAAGGCATGTAGACAGGGGGAGCAACCCCAAGGAGAGTTCAGAGAAGAGGATAAGCCCCAAAGGGAGATACCCTTTTCCATTGATGTCAAAGATGGAGAGGTAGAAACATTGATGAGGAGTATAATCATGAATGTTATCATGACTAAGTGTTTCCATCAATGTTGGTGTTTCCATCAATGTTGTTGTTTCCATCAATGCCAAAGGGGGAGATTGTCAGACAGTTGGCTTAGGTTAATGGAAAATAGGTATGGATTTTTGGTTGTCATTGATGTCAACCATTGGAGAGTGATATTGTATATTGATGCAAACACTTAGTGATTGATTTCAACCCTTGGAGAAAGTCCAGTAGCGAATTCCGGTAGCACAAAGGTTTGGGTAGTGGAGCCAAGGTTGTTTAACGTATAATGGTATGAGTTTTAATATATTTGAAAGTAATACTATTCTAGATGGATATTACATATCATTCCATTTCCGGTGGTATGTGGAACATCACATAACTCCTCATGGTTAGATAATTATGGCCATGAGAAGTTGGAGAACCCGGGTTTGGGTAATGGACTCAAGTTTGTTTGATGGATAATGGTATGAGTTTTGATATATTTGCAGGATATAATATTCAAAATGGATATTACATGTCATTCCATTTCCATTGGTATGTGGAATGTCACATAACTTCTCACGGTTAGAGATTTATGGCCATGTGAAGTTGGAGAACAATCATGAGTCATCTAGAAGCCCCAAAAGGTCAAAGTAGTCAAAGTGGTTTAAGATATTTTAGAAGGTAAAATAATAAAGTGAAGTGATGAGTGTACTATAAGTCAAAGTGAATAAAAAATAAATTATTTAAATAATAAATTTAATGGAGAAATTAGAAGTGGGTTAACCCTAAAATAAGGAAAGTGGGTTAAGATGGTTAAACGGTAACCCCTTGAGGAAGCTACATGAAAGTATAAATAAGAGGCAAGGCTCTCTCATTTTAATCACACTTGAGAATATTGAATATCTACAGGTGGCTGAGGTAACCCAAGGATATATAAGCCTAATTTCAGAGGGAAGGTGAAGTAAATAAGGTCGAAATTCAAGGGAGGATAAATTCTTTTGATGATGTTTTCTAAGGTATGTTATTTACAGGTCATCTCACCATTTTCGCAATAAACTTTTTTCTAGAATGATTCAGACCGTGAAATTGGGAGGCCGTTGAAGAAACATATCCAAGAATCCGTGGTACAAATTGCAGCTTGTGGGTCGTTTTATTTTTGGAGTTACACGCTGTGGAAAATAGGGTTTGTGGCCATTCCTGAAACTAGTCTAAAATAGGTTTTTCAGGTAAAAACGTCATAACTTCTTCATAACAGATCCAAATTCAGTAAGGCCAAATGTGTTGGTTAGAGTAGATTCTTTAGTATTCCGTGTACAATTTTCATATCCATACAAAAAATATTCCGTGCGAGGAGCGCTCTACAAGTTCGCTCTCTAGAATAAGCCATAATTCAACAAGGTATGCCATTTTTTCTATAACTCCTTTTCTGAGAGGTTCCAAGTAGTGAAACCTGGAGGAATTGCATAAAACACACTGAAGAACATTGTGTACTATTTTCAGATCTTTATTCATTACATGTACATAGTTATGATTATTTCAACTTAGGGTTGTTGACTAATCCAAAACTAGTCATGTGAGACTAAAGTAAAGTTTGATGAAAATGCTAGTATCTTGTTGTTAAAGTTAAGGAAGGTTTGCAAGTATGTGATCATATACACCAGGTCTATTACATATTTACAAATCAGATTTGGATGATGAAATTGATTAGGGCTTTTGGTTGATGTACATGTTGGGTACATGGTTGAGACAAGTAGTTGATGAGTTGGCACATACATGAGGGGTATAGTTGATGATGTTGGTACATCTTGATGAGTCATAGTTGATGAGTAGTTTATAAATGATTCATACATACTTGGTACATGGTTGGATGCACTTGTTAGTAGTATTGTTGACACATGGTTTATTGATGATGTAGCATACTTGTATTGGTATATTATTAGAAGAACATATTGATATTGGTGATGATTATGAGTTGTTGTGTTATGCTTGGTTGATGCACATCTTGGAGAGTTTTCTTGGTGATTGATCTTGGTGAGTAGATATGATTTGGTTGATAATATTGATGAGACAGGTTGTTGTGATAGGTTGTTTGAACATGTTGTTGTGACATGTTATTTTTACAGGTTTGGTGCATGGTTGATGCACTTCTTCATGGTACATGTTGAGGTACATGTTGGTGCATGGTCGATGCACTTTTTTATGGTACAAGTTGATTACAGGTTGAGGTACAGGTTGATGCATGGTTGATGCATGGTTCAATTTATTGGTACAGGTTGTTTGGTGCAGGTTGATTGGTACAATTTTACAACATAATATCTCACAATGATAGTGTGACAGTGGTTCCATCATTCTACTTCTACGTCGGGGCGGTTGGATGAGGCAAGGACAGGTGGTTGTATCCATATTCCGGTTGTATCCAGAGAACATAGGGGGTTGTAGCCTCCTTCTGGTTGTAGCCAGAAAATTGGGGAGTTGGAGCTTCCTTCAGGTTGTAGCTCGAGAAAAGGCTTGGAGCCTCCTTCCAGTTGCAGCTGGAAAACAAAGGAAGTTTGTGCTTCCAATGAATGTAAATCTTAAGGACATATAAGAAAAAACATTCCATGGTTTTCTCTAACTTTGGGTTTCCACGTAAAAACATTGGTGTAATGTGTATGTGTATGATTTTTCATTTGTTCATTGTTTATTTACTCTACAACTATTGGATGATAATGCTACATTGATATAACACTTGCATTTTGTGGTTAAAACGTACAATTGCTCTATTACTGATTCACCCCACCTCTCAGTAATCTAACATTAGTAGTGCTATTAGTGTCATACTCTAGGTAGCTTGACTAGGTTGGAATATTAATTCTATTGTAGACTAGAGTATTAAGCATGATGGGATATTCTTTCTTCAGATGGAACTTCTTTGTTCTTATGTCCATTGAAGTTTGGACATTAGTGAAGGCATTGGTAAAATTTGAACATAACCATTGAGCACTTCTACAACAATCTATAAATATGACATAATTTGAGAATGGAAATCACTAGTATGATGAACATCAAAATATCATGAAATAACTAAGATTTTACAACAAATACAAGAGTTAGAATCTCTGACATGATAAATATGACAATGTCATATAACACCTAGGATTCCACGACATGCTTTGAAACTCTTTTACTTTACTTTTTGACAAGTATTAACCTACCAAAAAGTTGGTTTTCAATTTTCTACTATCCTTAGGTGCCCCAAAGGCGTTTTCACCAAAAATAAATTATTTTTATTGTAGAGGGGTACTCACCATCAAGATGATCATTTTAAATAAATTCATTATCTTATAATGCTCTATGGGGTTTCATTATAAGAATACTATTTTTTATTTTCCTTTTTTCTTAAAGGAGGAAGTTCCTTCAGTCACATTCAACTATCCCAAGTGGATATTCTTATAGAGTTTTATGAATGATTCCATGTGAAGCCATGAGGAAGGAATTTATGTCCATTCCAAACCATTTTTCTTCAATGTGAACATCATAAACAAGGGAAATTGTATTTTCTTCAACATAGTTTTTCTTCTATTTGAGACGAGGAGTAATAAAATGCATGGTATCATTATTAAATTGGCATACCATGTTCTTGTAGAAGTAGAGTATTATAACTAGTCTTCTTGAAGTTTATCTACATAGAAATGTCTTTAGAAGAAGGCTTGTGCTAATTTTTTAACTTCCATAGCATGGTATCCTTTACTTTTGTAGCGCTATTTCTTGACTTGATTCCTAGAACCAACTCTTCATTTTTCATGTACTTTGTTCATCTATGATTATGAATTTTTTTCATTTTGTTGGTTCGATAGCTTGAACAATTATGTAGAAAACTTCTTGAAACTTGTACTACAAACATTTGATTACTTTATAAAGGATTTAAATATTTAGGATTTTCACATGATTACCTTGAGGTGATTGATGTGATTGTCATGTTCTCCTTTAGTTGATGGAACATACTTTTTCCTCCTTCTCCTCTTCTTCTATAATGCTAGTCATTGGCCTCTATCATGATGCCTCCAAGAGTAATGCAAACAACAACACTTTGAACATCAATACATTGATTTAGTATGCACTAATATTTCAACCAAACAATCTTTTAAAGTCAAAGAGACAAAGTGTGTTGTTATACAAAGTATTGAATGGAAGCTTACAATGCAGGTGGCAATAATGTATGATTTGGGTAATTGAGGTAGTTTGTGGAAAACAAAGGTTTTGAATGGAATTATTTATAGTTATGAAATAGAGGTTGAAACATGACAACATATATGATGAAATTGAACAACTATGGAAACAACAAATGACTCTTCAACAAACTAGTATTTAGCAATATAAGGTAGCAACAAGGGATTCCACATAAACTAAATGTAGAACCATTTTCTAGAAATAGGTACCCATGCTCATATTATATATATTTATTTATTTATATATTTGTAGGATCTATATTAGGAGGTCAAGATTTGATTCACAATGGGGCAAGTGAAATCCATGCAATATTCGTTAAATCAATTATCTTTCTTTTATGTTTTCATTAACTTAAAAAAATGAAGCAATGTCTACCAATAAGGATTGAAAGGTGAAATGGAGTGAGGTGGAGTGAACAATTGCTCCTAAACCAAAAGTTGGATTGTGCATGCTAAATATTGGGCATAGGAACACAATATGAATGACATGGAAAAACATAAGAAAGATAACTCACACACATATCCAAACTATCATTCAAGGTTGAATGTATTCATAATAATGAAAAAGCAAAGAAATGAAAGGTTATTTCCTGTTTTTTTTCTTATTATTTTCTATATATATTCATGAATGTATTCTCCTTGCATTGCACTAATGTTCAAATTTTTTTTATATGAAAGTGATCTAACTTATCCCTACATGAAGGAATACAAATAAAATATACTCAATATAGAAAATACAACAACTTGCAATTTTTTTTTATTAGGAATCTAGGTTCCTTCTCCCCTTTACAGTGGAATTTTCATTTAATAGTGCTTTATTTCTCAAAGTGTTTAGCATTTCAATGACAATGGCACCAAAAATTGGTGAGCTATTGAATTGTATGAATAATGATGTCATGGAATCCTAGGGTCTCCTTAGATATGCCACCACAATAGTGATGGGCCAAGGTATCCAAGTCAATGTATGGGATATTGAATCCCTAACTTGCACTTAAATTATCAACTAGGAAGCATAAGATTGTGAAGTGTTGTGCACATGTGATGCAGCCTTGAAGAATTCAAGTGTTGCTGAATGAAATATGTATTGTTGGTCCTATGTGATATTAACCTAAATGTTGTTTTTTATGAACAAAATAAATATGTGGCATTATGTGGCATGAGTTTCCCTTGGTGTATCTTTACCATTTGATACTTTATCTCACCACTGCATAATTCCTTCACCTTCTAAGAATTGAAATAAAATTGATGGAAAGTAAAAGTAATCTAATGAAATAAAGTAAATTGATTCCTCAACCGACCACATGATCATGGCATGTTGGAAGAGGAACCACACACCACTCAAAATATAAATTATATTCTATAGTGTGCCATTTGAATACATAAACAAATGCAACTACCAAACAAAATAGAAATGACAAAAAATATACAACAAACAATGGAAATAAAGTTATAGCCATCAAGAAACGAAACAACCAAAAATATAATCTATGGGTAGAGGGGATTCAACCACTAGTTGTAGCTTCAAAGTGGATCATTACAAAGAAACAATAAAGGTGTTGAATCCATAAAAAAAATGTTATTCACAACACACAAGTGGAAATAATAAATCTAATTTCACATTAGCTGAAGAATTTAAAATTACAATGTCAATTGAAGGAAAACTTATCCCATATTTTTCTAGTTATGATTGTTAACCTATCCTATGCTATAAAATTATTTTAAATACAAATATGAGCTCAAACATCCCCTAGAATATGTCAATTTTCACATGCAACTCTATATGACCAATTTCATATCTGAAAATTGCTTCCTAGTGCTATAACTATCACTAAACAATTTTAAAATGAAATTATTGACAGAAACATATGCAACAAAAACAACAAGATAAGAGATGAATCATCAATACAAAAGAGACAAAAATAATTATGTTCTGTAACT
>JASDQU010011168.1:45298-56318 GCA_032191745.1 Picea mariana | reverse complement strand
TAAATTACTTCAAAATGTCCAACCCAGAAACTTTTAGAGACTTTTCCACTTGAAATAAGTAATTAAAATAGGCAAGTATGTTCTTAGACAAATGTGCTTGTCTCATACATACTATTTTGTAGTGCAGGCCGATTTACAGGTAGTTAACCTAGATGAAGGGGCCAATGCATATAAGATATTATTTTATTTTTATATATAAGGGGCCAATGCTCTTATTTTATTTTTATTTTTATTAAAGTTCTATGTTTTATGTGTTTTATGTTTAGGTTAAGCTAAGCGTGGCTGGAGTTTCTCAAAAGAATGAAAACTACTCCTTATTTAGGCCCTCGGTTCCAGATTTGAACTAGGGCTCTGATACCAGATGTAATAACCAACAGATTTAAATTAACATTTAAATTTCTTCCCAAATTTCTGTAATTTCTATAAGCCTTTAAAGAAGTAAAATTTTCATAATTTACAATTTAACTCAACACTTACGCTAACACTTATGAAAGTAGAATTTGACAATAAGTAATAATCTAAGTAAACCATTCATGAATTTGAATTTACATACCTCACTCTGATGCTATCCGCAGCAGCTTTCTCCCTTCGTTTGAATCCTGCTCCTTAGGACACCCCAAAACTATCCACCCTACCGACTAGTACGCCTAGCCCTGGGACATCAATGGATGTCCTAGCCCTCCGAGCCCAAAACCTCTTCAGCCCCCCAGTGCACTGTAAATCCCATTGTAAAATTTCACTCGGTCCCAATACTCCCGTTCTCCACTCTCGTCGAATGCATGAATGAAAAAAAATCCCTTCTCCATAATCCTTCTCCCTCCCTTATGCCTCCTTCACCGCCCTTCCATTTACTCCCCCCACCAACTACCTTATCCCTTTATTAATGCCTTATCCATTCACTTATTACTTATTAATTGTCTTATCCTTTATGTAAATGTTTCCCTTTTACGTATTGGTTACGTTATCCCCCTATGGGATACGTAACCCCATTAACATTATATTTTATCCCCCCCCCCTTGTTTAATACTTAAATAACCAATTAATTAATTAATAATCAAATTAATCATTAACCATTAATTTAATACTTAATCAATTAATGACTCACTTAATAATTAATCATTCATTAACCCTCATGTACACTATTTAATAATATCCATTTAGAAATATTATTTTATGATATAAATACAATTTAGATAATCTTTAGGATTATTATTAAATTAACCATCTTAATAATCAAGGGTCATTACATGGAGTCATAAACAGTCTTCTCAATGAAGGCATTTAATCTCCCTATCAGAAAACACATTTGTATAATGATGAAGACAAGAATAAGAGAATAACATAAAGATGAATATTCGCTAAGAAGAGATCCTCTCTGCAAAGAGAATTTAGATGTGTATAAATAGTAAACAATGATAAATAGGCAAGCTTACAGTAGATCATCTACCGCATCAAGAATCTATCAATCAAAGGAAAATTTTAATCCCTAAAATCAGCAATATGTTCAAACAAGATGAAGAATAGAACATAGAACATAGAAGACACATTTGATGAAACATCTCATATGAATCTTCAATAACATACAATTTACAACCACATGCCTGTCCAGCTTACAAACTGAAATATATAGTCATAAACATTTCTCAAAACCTCCTCTGGTCTTGGGCCGAACCACCCCCCTTTCATATCATTCAGTTGGTGTATTTATAATCAAAATAGTCCACCACTACTAGGAATGTGAGCTAGCCTTCCTATCCTAGGATTATCCAGTGCCATGTGTCTTCTCTTGTCTGTCATGTTCCTTCTGTCAAAAGGAAACTCTGATCAGTATGGGCCTGCAGGAAAAACTTCCCTCTGTGGTACTTCGAGATGACAGTTTTTTGTCTCCTTGGCTAGACCCTCTATGCTTCCATTTAAGGGGGTAGTCGATTGTTCAACCACCGGTCCTTATTTCATTAACTGATTTCTCCTTAGGATCAGGACGAGGCATAATGCCTAGTTTGTTTCCATGCACTGCTCTTGGATTGGACCCTATATAAGCACGTGATTGTGGAAGTTTCCAAGGGTGGTTTGGATCCACACCGCTCTAACCCCCACAATCCACCACCAACTGCGACGTACATCTTTATCTATACCATGGTTTCCATTGCGGGACCACTCTAAGATTTTAGCATTTGAGCACTTTCTATCCCCACAATGAAGTGTGGTCATCGATCTTGTCACAATCCACGATCTAGGAACACCCTGCTTTTGTTACCACATACTTCTCTCGGATGGACCCTACATCATCACATAATTGCGGAAGTTGTCAATGGTAGTTTGGGTCGACACTGCTTTGACCCCCACAATCCACCACTAAATACCACGTACCTCTTCCACCATACCATGGTTTCGATTGCGGGACCGCTCTAGAATTTTAACGTTTAAGCATGTTTCATCCCCGCAATGAAGTGTGGTCGTCGATCTGATGCAATATGTGATCAATGTAACCCTGCTATTTTAGTGCCCCCCACTAAAATTTATCTATCTATCAGCTCCAGAATCCTTTTAATCATGTTTAGAGATGGAGCCAATTTTGGAGCTTGGGAGCTTTGAATGCTGAGAAAGAATATCTCATGGAGGACGATCTCCCAAATATGACATGGTGGCCTGATGTCATTGTGTTGTCAAAGCTACTGATGGATAAGCACCATGTGTCTTTGACACTTCGAGCTTCTTGAGTTTTGGATTGTGAAGCATGAAAAACTCCCGAAGTGGTACGGGCTCGGAGTGACGTGGTAGCCTGAAATGAATTCTATGCATCCTCGAAAAATATGTGCCATGTGTTGAGTTGAAAAACACCCATGGAGTGGTAGGGCCTAAAGCAACATGGCATCCCGACATCACTTCGACTCTTCGAGACTTTGGGATGTTTGGATAGAAATCTCCCGAAGTAACTTTCTCCCGGTTGACGTGGAAACCTCTCGTTACTTCGGGACTTCGGGCTTAGGGAGATTTTGAATGTGGGCATGAACATATCCCAAAGTGACTTTCTCCCAGTTGACGTGGCATCCTCTCGTTACTTCGACACTTCAAGCTTCAGGAGCTTTTGAACATGGGCATGAACATCTCCCGAAGTGACTTTCTCCCAGTTGACGTGGCAGTCTCTCGTTACTTCGGGACTTTAGGACTTCGACACTTCGGGGATTCTGTCTGGTCGTTAATCCTTGCGTGACTTTCAAACTCTGAATGCATAAGAGCCGTTAATCTGAAATGCACATGGGATATCCACCATTGAAAATTGATCATGTTTGTTTGCTTGTATTTCAAGCTCGAAATGGACTTCTCTGAATGATGCATTTTTCTCATAGTTTTTCCCTGTGCAAATAAAGGACTTGACCGGCCTGACTTTATCAATCAGAAGAGGAAAAACTTATAGGAAGGTATGTATAAAAGAGAGAGATAGGGAAGAGGTGTAGACCCAAGTCTTAACAATGACTACATATGACCCATGACAAATTTATGTGCTAACAGTTCGAATCCCAACTTCTTGTACTCGAATCTTGTTGGGGACATGCACGAAGAAAAATAAATGAAGAGAAGATTTCCCTGATACCAATGATCTGGATTTACAAGTGGAATGAACTGATTAATAGACTAAATACAATAAACATGGATATATGACGAATAACACAGATATCCAATGAACAATATCTTCTATTGAATAATGAAATAGGCTGAAACTGTAAAAATGCAGACAGAAACACTTGCTTGAATGGTGGTAGCTATCTATGAGAAGAGATGTGGCTGCTATGTGCAACTGTATGAGCAAAATGAATTACAATGAGGTTCTAGAGGCCTTTTTGATATTACTCATGAATTCTGAAACCCTATATATCCAAAAACCTAACCCTAGGAGGTGAAATGTAAAAAGTCATGTGGGCCCCTATGGGTAAATTGGTACCTCAACTTCCCAGGGTCATACATTTGCATACGACCTCTGTTTTAGGCATGCGATACCCCGTTGAAAATTTATTTTAGAGAGATACATATTCCATCGTCAAAATTTGACTATGTCTATAGTTTGATTGTGGAGAGCTAAAAAAACATTGTTTAGGTCTCCAAAATGGCCCTGGAAGTACAGCAAGATGTGTTGACATGAAAACATACAAAATAATGTAGTTGGATTAGGTGATAGACCACCAATATCCACCTAGAAGAGGTGTAGGGATTCAGACATCCCTAGAAGTGTAGAACCCACAATTAGAAAGAAGTACAAAAGAACGTGTTGAACTAAAAATGGACAAGAGGAGCCAGTTGGAATAGGTGGGTGGCCACCAATAGCCAACTTGATCAAATATGTTGCATGTGCCCCTCCCAAGTTCTGCTAAATATGAGGATGTCATCCAGATATACCACCAAAAAAGAGTTGGTGAAGGGTCTAAATAAATCATCCATGAACCTCATGAAAGTGGTTGGTGCATTTGTTAAGCCAAAGGGCATGACCAGCCATTCGAGGAGACCTTCTTTAGATTTGAAGGTTGTCTTCCATACATCCGTTGGTTTGATGGGAACCTGGTGGTATCCAGACTTTAGGTCAATATTGCTGAAGAACGTTTCCCCCTTGATTTGGTCAAGAAGGTCATCAATTCTGGGAATTGGCATTGGTTCCTGACTGTGATTTTGTTTAATGCTCTGTAATCAATGCAGAGCCGCCAGGTCCGGTATTTCTTCTACACCAGTACAATCGAACTTCCACAAGGGGAGGATTTGGGTATGATGTGCCCATTTTTAAGCATCTCTTGGATCTGACGCTTGATTTCATCATTTTCCATCAGCAAGCGATGATAGTCTAGTCCATTAGGCAGAGGTGCATCGAGGGTTAGATCAATTGAATGCTTGACTTGGAAATGCGTCGGTACCCTGGTGGGTGAGGAGAAGATGTCTTTGTACTCTTCCACGATCCTGTCTACTTGATTCCAGTGCAAAGAGAGTCTATGTGTAGAGGCCATGGATGTGGCTACGACATTTTGATTATTGTGATCCTGGATCACAAAGAAGACAAACTTCCCGTTCTGTGAAATTACCTTACTGTATTACTTAGCAGAGATCAAAGAAATAGTTGTAGGCGATGCTACCTCTAGTATCCTGTAAAATTATCTACCCAAAGTAATAATAACATTGCAAGGTCTAGACTCATACACAACATGTCGCTTCCAAAACTATGGTTGTCCTAAAAGAACATCACAAACTTCAAGGGGAGAAATATCACACAATACCTCATCTTTGAAAGGCTTGATGTCGTAGGGTAGACAACACTATTGGCTGACACATAGATCTTTTCCTTGGTGAAGCTAGCCGATGGTGTATGGTTGCGGGTGTGGTGTCAACGGTAGGTCTAGTCGCTTGATGACCTCTACTGGGATTAGGTTCTTTTGATTGTCGCTATCGATAATAAAAATGAAGTGGATCCCCCTTTACCCACATCTATGAGTGAAAGAGCCGTTCGCCTTCCTCTGGTTCTTTTGGTTCACTTGTCTGGACTTTGGTGGTAGCGACAGTGACACTAGGTTTAGCATCGATAATCCTCTTCCCTCCTTATGGATTTTATTCGAAGTCTAATCGACCTTTGACTTGGAAGCTTTCTTCTCGGACACAAGTGACTGCTTGGAGAGAAATTCTTCGGTGATGTTCCAAGGGATTTTATGGTATTCACACCATTTTTCCATGTCCTTCTTCGACTTCTCATTACCCTTCTTGTGTTGTGTCTTAGACTAGTTGTCCTAAGAGTGGCCATATTTTATTTGTCCCTTGTTGTGTGGGTTGGGGACACCTTTTCCCTACTTCAGCTGTGAGGAGTTTGTAGATCCAAACTCTCTCCTCTTCTTCTTAAATTTTTGCTCGATCTTGACAACATATCTATAATCTATACCCAATGATGCGATGTCCAAAAAATCCATTTTTGTTTGAATGTATCTATGAAAACATCCATGGTATTTGATCACCATATGTCTCTCATATTCTTTGATAACTAATTTGGTGCTCAGGGTATGGAAAATATTGGTGAAATCAGGTATTGTCTAGTCCCTTTCCTAACGCGAGGTGGTCCATCTTGTGCACTGGTCCTCATAGCTTCCAACAAGGTAGTATTGCTCTTTAATGGCATCCCTGAAGGAATCCCATGTGGGAGCGACCAAAAATGTTGCATATTCCTCTATGGCCCTTTGCTCAAAGTAAGTACCCCACCAGTCCTTAACATGGGGGACGACCTTGAGGAGTGAAAAATTAATATTTTCCCTATCGAAAAAATTATGGACTGAAAAATACCCTTCAAGCAGATTCAACCATTTATCTACATCATTCGCATCTATCAGTCCTTAAAATAATGGAATATCAAAATTTACCTATACCTTGAAGGGGATTGCATGGTCGCTTGATGAAGATGCTTCTCCTACGGGAAGCTGCCAAAGGATCTATGCAAAGTTGTCCATCATTTTGTTCCTTTGTCACGGGAGGGATTCCTCAAGAAAAATTTTAGAAGGATCTCCAGCTCCATCATCTTTATTTTCATCCCCCATTGGTTGTTTTCGGGCTCGGCACGACCGATCTTGCAAAGGCTTGACTGGTTCGAGTCCCAACTTCTTGTACCCAAATCTTGTCGAGGACATGCACGAAGAAAAATAAATGAAGAGCATACCGCTCTGATACCACTGATCTGGATTTATGAGCGGAACGAAATGAGTAATAGAATTAATACAATAACACAGAGATATGGAGAGAAACAACAAATATTCAGTGAACAATAACTTCTATTGAATAAATGAAATAGGCTGAAACTGTAAAACAACATAACTAAAAACAACTTGCTCGAATGGTGGTAGCTATCTCTAAGAAGAGATGTGGCTTCTACACGCATCCTTCTAAGAAGAATGATTACAATGAGCCTCCAGAGGCCTTTTTAACGTTACTCATGAATTCCAAAACCCTAGACATCTAAAAACCTAACCCTAGGAGGTGAAATGCCAAAAGTTATGTGGGCCCTACTAGGTAGGTTGGTACCTCAACTTCCCAAGGTTGTCACTTTTGCATACGACCTCCGTTTTAGGCATGTGATAGCCCATTGGAAAGGTATTTTCGAGAGCTACACATTATTCCATCAAACTCTGACTGTGCTTATAGTTTGACTGTGGCAAGCCAAAAAACACTGTTTAGAGCCCCAAAACAACCCTAGAACTACAAAAAGATGTGTTGACATGAAAACTTCCAAAATAAGCCAATTGGATTAGGTGGGTGGCCACTAGTCTCCATCTGGAAGATGTGTAGGGCTTCAAACAACCCCAGAAGTTTAGAACCTACAATTACAAATACGTACAGAAGAATGTGTTGAACTAAAAATTGTCAAGAGGAGCTAGTTTGAATAGGTGGGTGACCACCAATATCCACCTGGATCAATGCTAAAACGAGATGGAACTGCAGAAATATCAATCAAATAGTATGACATGTTAATGATGACAACTATTAAAAATTTTGATGGATTTGTTGGAAATATTTATGGTGCTTTGATGGTTTTAGTAAATATGTCTTTGTAATTATTGACGTGCTGTTTTTTTGATAACCTATCAAATACATCTAAAAATAATAAAAAATGTTCTATAGAACGTCGAATTCTAGGCCTCAACCCACCAATAAAACAACTATCACTACCATGGATGGAATTTGAAATCTCCTATGCCAGTCAAAATCAAGTTTGATGATGGTTGGATGTTTTTCTTGCCTTTCATTTTACATTTTATGTAAATTCTGAAGTGTCAACATTTTTAATTGGAAATGAACACTGGGCACCAAACAAAGTTAGAATGGCATCAAAGTTTTCCACCATTTTATCATCAACCTGATTCCTCTATTCATCATTCTATCATAATTTCCATCTGTGGGCTACAACTTTTCTACCTAAAACTAGTATAGATTATAAGGTAGTCTTTCATTAATTTCAACTCTATGGCAACTAATATCTACATAGGAGGATGCAAATTCAATTCTCAAAGAAAGAGTTCATCGAGTTAAGCTCCTTGCTAACTCTAGTTTCATTGATCTCATCTATCTATCGATCATCTGTCAACCTAAGGAAGAGTAGAATTCAATATGCTCATCCTAAAGGCTCAAACCACATTACCTATAAATAAATAATATAAATATATAAATATATAAATATATAAATAATTTTATATTATTATAATCATATTTATATAAATATTTATATTTTGTTATTATTATTATTATTTTACGTGATGATTATATATATATATATATATATATATATATATATATTAAATATAAATAGATAGTATTTTGTATTAAAAATAGGTGTAGTTGAGTTGGTCACCATAGTAATACAAAAAGGATGTTGTCTCTTAAAATAAAAAATCATCATAACCATCAAGCAGTATGAGTTTGGAACAGAAAATTCTATATCATCCTTTGCAGAGGATTTCAAAAAGTTCCTATTGGTATAAACTCTAAAAGAGACACCTAAAATCAAAATTGTTATATACGTAACATAAGAAGAATCAACACCAATAAAAGACATGCATGTTGTGCACCTCATATTGACTAGCATTTGTAGGCTACGTTTCTTGATTTCCCAAGTTCATATGTTCTAGCATTTGATGGATTATTTCCTCTTTTGGGGGTTCATCAGGGACATAATTCATTGAAATTCTAAAATTAGAAGAAACAAATTGAGAGCCCTTAGTAAGATTGCAAACCACATTCTGCAGCATTGAACATTATACTTCCAAGAATTGAATTTTCCTTTTTTGTTGCATGACAGTTTCCATAGTCACTGCATCTTTAGAAATGAATTGGTGATCATTTTTGTGGACCTTAGTTCTTACCAAGAATATGGATGTATTTTTCTATTSATGAACTCTTCATGCATGTGAAAAACTCTGTGCATTTCTTGAATTTCCATATGAGGGTTACCATGGTTCCCGAGGTAATCCACAACCCAAAGCTTCCACAAGTTCCCAACCAAAGTATACACAACAAAATCCAGGAGGGAGAAATAACAAAACACCCAAAATGAAACCCTAAAGTTTCCAAACACAAATAGGCAATAAATTCCTTTCTAGGATCAAGGAAGAGACACACCCAAAGTGTTCTCTAATTGTCAATCTAAGGTCCACTCTGAAGATAACCAACATTACCCAAAATACTCTTTCATTACCCAAAGTTGAAATCTAAAGCAACCCTCAAAAGAAAACTATTCGAAATCAAGAAGGTGAGACACCTAATCCCCCTACTACTAGTGCTATGAAACAAGGAAAAGACCCTAAAGCTAGAAGGCACAAATCTCTAGTCTAAATCCAACACAAAGTGAGACCAACAAAACCAATTGCTATCAGAGACTTCACACTAAGTTTATAGATGTTATTCTATAGAGGTGTGCACAGGCCTCTTCCTAGTTGTTTGTGGATGTCTCGATACCCTATTCATAATTCAAATCTTGTTTCCCCTGAGATCAAGGATGCTCCCCCCCCAACCCACACACACACACATGTGAACCTGTTGACGGGCGAAATTGATCGTCCATCAACTAGAAGAGTGGAACCGGTCCGAGGTTGTCTAATAACCCAAGCCGTTTGGGATGAACCACCCTGACGGGTTTAGCGGCTCCGTTAGCCGATCTAAGGTCCTAAGAAAACAAAAGAAAACTATTCTAAACTAACTAATCTAACTAAAACTAACTATTAAAACAAACTAAACTAATGTAACTAAAAAGAAATAAAACAAACTAATAAACTAAACTAACTATTCTATCTACAATCTACTATCTAATACTATACTAACTCTAACTAATTAAATATCTAACTACCAATGGAAATATAACTTATTCACAAAATGTACAATATCTACAACTTGCAGATTTGAATAAAACCTGAAAAACTCATTTGCATTCTGCCCTAAGACAGAGAAAGATATTTTTTGTTGATTTTATAATTTTATGAATGAGAGATAAAACAAAAACTAACTAAACTAGAAAAATAATATACTAATTCTAACTATAAATCTAACTAACATATATCTAACTAAACTACTAATATTATACTAACAAATTAATCAAACAAATAAATAACAAACTGACCTGGAGAAACGCTCCAGGTTTGTCTTGTATGCAATGATTGTCTTAGCTGATCGGAGGGTGGAAACCCACTCCAAATTATCCAAGCGCTCCTTGTAAACAGAAAGCTGCAGTGCTCTTTAATATAATTACAGGACAAACAAGACATAAAAATTACAACAATCATATGATTTATAAATCTTCACAGTTAGATAAACCTGTATGCAAAGACTTATACAAAATAATTCAATTGATGAAAAAGAGAAATCTGTCATTCATTAACTGAACAAAGTAATTGTTGTATTTTTAAAGTAATGAAAGAAATCAGATATGGATCACATTAATTAAATCACATCATTCTGCAATACACTATGATAGCTAAAGTAGTCTATAATCAACTGCAAATGACATGCATAAACTTGAAACAAAAGATTGATATATTGAAAAGCGAAAGCTGTAGCAAAACATCAACTCTTGTCTTAGTCTGTATTAGAAATCCATAGCCTGGTTCTCCCACAAGTGAGGATGCCCCTTATTACAAAAAATAATAAGTATTTAAAGACCCTCCACAGGGTAAAACATTCCTGTGGAAGTTATCAAAACTGTTTACATAAAATCTGGAAAGATATCCCAAGTCTGGCTAAACTAGGAACCTAAAACAAAACTAAATCACACAAATATATCCTAGACATGTCCAATATGTCCAATGCAATTCGGATGTACCTAAAAGGTGTTCAAAATGGACAAGTTAGAAGGGTATTTTATTAATAAAATGATAAAAAATCTAATTCTATAGACTAGCTACAGAATCTTGCGATTCTGTAGCTGGTCTAAATAAGACACAGAATCAACATTAAAATCAACTCAAATCTTTTAAAGAATTAAATTCAACTAACATCCAATAGCTATTTGAAAACGAAT
>JASDQU010011168.1:6775-39414 GCA_032191745.1 Picea mariana | reverse complement strand
CCCCCCCCCCCTTGTTTAATACTTAAATAATCAATTAATTAATTAATAATCAAATTAATCATTAACCATTAATTTAATACTTAATCAATTAATGACTCACTTAATAATTAATCATTCATTAACCTTCATGTACACTATTTAATAATATCCATTTAGAAATATTATTTTATGATATAAATACAATTTAGATAATCTTTAGGATTATTATTAAATTAACCATCTTAATAATTAAGGGTCATTACAGTAGCGAGATCGTCTAGATAGGCTTCGACTATATTCTTAAGATCATGGAACGCAAAGGTCATGGCACATTGAAATTTTTTTCCAACATTTTTAAGGTTGAAGGGCATTTTCCAGTATGAAAATGTACCCCAAGGACAAATTAACATTGTCTTATGTTGATCCTTGGGTTCAATTTGAATTTAATTATAACCTGGAAAATTCGTCCATAAAAGAAAAGACTTTGCTTCCCGCACACTCATCAATAATATGATCAATAAAGGGAGTGGTGAAGTTATCTTTAAGACAAGATTTATTGAGGTCCCTAAAGTGCATACATGCACATATGGTTCCTTGCTTCTTATCTATGGGAATGGGATTGGATACCCATTCGATCAAGGGAACCAAGTAGATGAAGCCAATGTTAAGCAATGTCTCTACTTCTTCCTTAATAGCGGGGGCCTTCCTAGGATTTACAGCCCTAAGTCATTGTCGAACGAGCTTAGCATTTAGATAAGTTTTAAATTTCATGTTCAACAATACTGGGGTCGATCCCTAGCATCTCTCCATACGACCAAGCCACTACATCTTAGAATTCATTAAAGAGATTGGTGTAGATCTTAATTTATTCAAGTGAACAATCTGCACCGATATATATGTTTTTTATTTTACCAAGGGTTAGAGAGATGTCGATCATGCTGGTAGGATAAATGTTCACCATATTTCCTTTAGAATGTATACCATGTGTATCAAATGGAACCATGGTGTGACTGACCATCTCACTCAGGCTAGACCTAAACTCATCATGTTCAATCCTCTCAAGCTTTGGGAGAAAATAAGATCTGTGATGAAGTTCATCCCAAGGCCTATCAGGACCAAACATGGCCTCTAAGATTGCTTCATCCAATGGTAAAGTATCATCGAGGAAGTCATGTGAAATAGATGAGTGTGCAACCCATATGGGCTCTAAACGAGATCCACCTCCTCCTTCCGTGAGGAGGAAGGATCCAGGTCTGCAGTAGCTTCTTGCATAGCTTGATATGAAATCTCTACTACGAGCAACAACATTGCCATCCCGGTGTGTGAATGAACTTCATTCCACATAGCCAAATAAGTTAGGGTCCATGGGTCATTGAAATATGAAGTACTAAAAAGATTAGACCTTAGTGATGACGAAGAATCATCGAATATGTCATTAATGTACGAGATTGGTGTTGAGAAATAAAAATTTCCCGTTAAGGAGGAATACATTCTGACACCAACATTCTTTATTGCCTGCTAAGAATTATCGATAACGAGGATCGAAGGTCCCACTGATGTAGTTGGACTTGGGTGTGCAAAAGACAATTGGTCGATCGTCACAATCTTTCCATCATGAGGAAAGCATAGAACGTGGAATACCGATGACACAATGGATATCATAGCATAAGTACAATTATGCCCCAGTAAAATATTGTAGTCCAGGGTGCATCAACCACCTTGACCTTGACCTCCACAGTATTTCCTCCCAACTGGAACGAGAACGCAAGAAGAATACCATGGGGTATAAAAGAACATCAATTGAATGTAGTTAACATGGTCATAGATTGAGAAAGCGATGGAGAGCCAATGTATTTCCAACAAGATAAAGACATCACGGATGTCGAAGACCCTTCATCAATTACAATATGTTTGATGGTAATATTCATACTCTCCACATGGATTTGAAAGGCCACATGGTAAGGTAAGTGAGGCTTGACATCCGCGACATCAAACTTGATAATGTTTGACCCACACGGATATAGAGCTTCTAATGCAGATAACAAGGCATTCCTATATGTAGGACACATCTGGAGCACCTCCAAAGCTGACATCTCTGGCATTAGGATTGTGAGCAGAGCACTTAAGGACTCCTTTCGGAATAGGAGGCAAAGGTTTATTCTTATCGATCTGCAAAGGTGTTTCCGAAGGAGGAGGCTCTAGACCTAAAACAGGTTGTGAGGAACCATAGTTATGAGTCCTAGTGGCTACGCTAATCTTAGATTTAATAGAATCTCCATTAAGGGAGTTACAGGAGCACCATAGGTGGAAGGTAGTCACATGATCACCTAGGTCCTCACCATTGTTACCCTCAAACTTCAGAATGTCATATGGAAGCTTGGTAGGAACGAGGGGCCATGACGGATCATGATGCACTGGGTCATTCATAAATTTTGACAAGTTTGGCCAGACATGCCCCCAGACCCAAAACTAGGATTTACATTAGACGTTGGGATGGAGGATGACAAGTGCGAAGTCATATCTAGCATACCAAAAGAGAAAGGATTAGAGGCCCAAGGCATCGACTGAGTACTATAATTAGGTGTACCACTTGAGAAAGTAAAAGGGTTCATCCCCATGGACTGAGCAGAGGCCATGGGCTGGGTAGCATTAAGCAAGGGAGTCTTCAGAATCCAAACAAACGATGATGAGGGAGTTGAAGCGACTCCACTAATCATGACAGATGATGGAGTCAAAGGGATTCTTCACACATTCATATATTAATTAGTACTCATGGTAGGGTGATTGTGATCCAGAGCAGTGGAGATATATGTACCATGTTTATTAACTCTACACCTTTTAGGAGGCAGCTTTAGTCCAATACCAAATTGCGGTACTTGATTCAAAAGACGAAAATACCGATGGGGAGGTTGTTCTTCCTCCACGATGACTCAAAACTCGTGACGTAATAAAAAATCCTAAGGCCAACTAATAAACAAATAACACACTCTTAAATAAAACTAAAGGCCAATGCACACAAACATGATATGATGGATGAAGGGACCTCCCGAACTAAAGAAGGTATGCCTCTCCTAGGAGGGGATGTACTCCTAAACAATAGAGTGGAGGTAACAAAATCCGTTATAAGGATCCTCATGGGCTTCATAGCAGAGTTGGTTAGATCCCTCCAAAGAGGAAATCTTTCATAAAGTATGTGTGATGTCTAATCTGTATCTGACTCAGGGTACCTGCAGAATAACCCTTGCAAGAAACCTTTGTGTATACCTAGGTCAAGAAAATAAATTCACCATAGTATACAGTCACAGGGTCGGTCCACCGTATGGGCAGGGTAACAAATCCTGAAGACTTGAAAGCACTGCCTCTCAAGGAGATAAAGGCACTAGCGAAACCCCCAAATACGAATAGAACCCTAGAAATATCTCTTACACTAGGAAGGTATTAGAGGGCTATCTTTGCAACCAACTTCACGCGACCTCATGCTTAACTCTAGTGTGAGTGGAGCCTCCCAAGGGTACCAATTACACAATGGGTTTCACCACTACCTAGTCATACACATACGTTGAGTTTAATAGCCTTGCAGAAGTTTACTCACAAAATCCTATTCTAAGGCCCTAGGTCCTACACATGTTTGTGTACCTTGAAAAATAAAATTGTTTCTAATCAATTTTAATTATTCAATGTTAATTTTAGCAGCTTCTTCTTAATAAAGAGGTGTGATCGTGAAAATGATGGTGTTATGACTCAGGATATATAAAAAAATAAGCAAATGTAAAAACACTGCCAATTATTAGCCTTGATTTTCAAAGAAATGGTATGCTTATAAATGTTGTTCTTAGGATGCAATCTCTTCAATTTCAATGAAGTGCAATATTTCCTAACATGCCAAAACTAATATAATGTAGAAAAAAGTGAAAATTCTATAAATAAGATGCAAAAAAGAAAAGAAAAAAATTGTATTTTCAATATAATGAAATGAGAATGCAAGGACTGAATAAAAAACCTCTCAGGCAGACCCTATTGCAAGCACAAGAAGACAAGCCAAGTAGGACACCAAGAAGTGACTACCCAGACTAGGATGCAAGTTAAACAAATGGGAAAAATGAAAATAAAGGAGTTCACTCAAAATATTCACCAATGACGCAACGTCCTATCATTTTGTTGGTACTCAACAGTGAAGACATGGATCCAAGAAGTCTTAGAAACCAAAAAAAATCACCCAACAAACACTAAACCTAGCCAAAAATACATAGAAAATAGTGTACAAGACTATCTAGAGAATAAAAGCATATGTACACAACCTAAAGACAAACAACTCACATATGTACGTGACTTTCAAGGGAAAACCCGAGTATTCCAAAGAATACACTGACTAGGCAAGGGTTAGGCCAAGAAAATTAGATACAAAACAAAAAAGAGGTTGTCAAGCAACAACTGATATAGAAAATCAAGAAAATAGAGAGCAATAAAGGAGAAAAATCACCAAATACCCCAAAAGGGAGATCATCCCTAGCGGAGTCACCAACTTTGTTATGAGGAAAACCTCTCTATGGCTAGGGGTAAACTACAACAAATGGAAAGGTTGAGCTCATGATCCAGTGCTTGATACCTGCAAATTGTCCGCAACATCCAAGATACAAAAGCATATGGAAATTATATAGAACATTAACATATAAACTAGCATAATCCATTAAAATGTATAACAATTATGCCCATGGAAAGTAATACAAATATTTGCGACATATAATTGGATAATAAAAGAGTATTTATATTAATGTAATCACCATAAGTACATAGGTGACAAACTTCTTTAACGACACATATCGGAATCACGAAGCTAAGTCCCTCCACCTAGGGCTTCACCACTTCAATCCTCCACAAAGGCAAGCTCACAAGTAGTAGGAGTAATTGAGTTTCTCCTTCTCAAGATAGGAAGAGCTTCGGGGATGAACACAAAGGAAGTTAAGAATTTCAAGGATAAAGGGATGTAGACTCAATATGAGGTGAAATTTCTCCATATTGTCTTTGCTCTCAATGATGAATGTCCTCAAGGCTTGTATATGGATCAATTTATAGGCTTCAAAAGGAATTTAAGGGTCGAGTCATTGTGTTTCCAATATATGGAAGGTCAAGGATCATAGATCTGGTGACTTGGCATGGAAACCTGACAATTGTTTTTATTTTTAAGCACAAAACCCGATGTACGCGGGCGGGCTGTAATGGAGAAATTTGCGTATATGGGAGTTGTCTAACTGTGGCCCACGTATATGTACACAATTTTGAATTTTTGACTCTGAAATGAGTAAACGATGAATTTGAGTCTACAGAGGGAAAAGCAAGGCCATCAAAACAAGATGCATGGAGTGTGGAAAAAAATTATCTAACACGCATTGGTATGGTATATGAAACTGTAGAGTACTACACCTCCAGGTCGAGTGAGGACTTTAACAAAATTTTGACAAGCATTGTTGAAAGAGTTCAAGAAGCCAAAATATGAGTCACATTACATTACAAAATTGAAGGAAATCAAGTTAGCCAACGTCGTTGGGGTTGAAGAAGGCACAAGATGTCAGAGGCGCGGGAATCGGTGAAAAGACCATGTCGGTAGATATCGAAATCCTCGAAATTGCTCGGAAAGAATCTTGGTTGGCCGTAATGAAGCGCAATCTTCATCAATAACTGTATGGCCAATCCGATAGAAATTACTCGATTTATATTAGAGATATAAATCATTTACAATCGCTGTATCCAGTCTAGCTCAAGCAGCCATTACAATTCGTCCCGGAGACCCAGCCGAGTTTGACCTCAAGACCTCCTCCCAACACTTGGAGAAAGGTACTGTCTTACCAATCGCGCTGTCTCACGGGACTCAGTTTGACAGCAGCTTGGAACCAACAACTCCACATATTGGAATTATCTATTGTGGTTTCACAAGTCTTACTTTTTATAATGTTTATGTGAGCATACGGAAAAAAAAAAGACTGTTAACTTGAAAATGAAACAAGAAAACACAGAAAATATATTGCGTTTCCAGAAGGTGAGATGGCCACTTTGAGATGTGGTTATCATTGTCAAAAATAGTGAGTGTATACTGTTGTGGGTCTTATCAATACTATTTACCGCTAGGGTAAAGGAGGCATCAGATGGCAAGACTGTCCATGAACATGGCCAAATCGCAGAGACGGAAACGCCTTGCTCCTTACTTGGATAAGTGCACAAGAACTGCGGTGAGTTTGGCAAGGAAGAAGCGGGAGAGAGACAAATCGATTCGTGTTTAAATTCGGGACAATGGAGTCAGGACGGGGTTGAACGCGTCGGGGTTGGAGAAGGCACCAGATGTTGGAGGCACGGGAACCGGTGGAGAGACGACGCCGGTATAGGTGAAAATCCTCGAATGGTTAGACACGAGATCTAATCGCTCGTACAGAATCTTGGTCAATAACTATGTGGCCAGTAATGAAGCGCAATCTTCGTCAATAACTATATTGACAGTGATGAAGCGCTCGTCAAAGATATGGCCGTAATGAAGCGCAATCTTCGCCAATAATGAAGCGATTGTCAAAGATATTTTCACCGAACTTATTTTAATTGGTTTTTTTGGCATATTTTCTTATCAATTTTGTAGTATGAAAGTAAGCTGGAAATTATTGAAATTGCAGATTTTAATTATTGAGTTTATAAAATACAAGTGTATTAAGCTTTTTTACCTTTGTAGTCATAAAGTGTGTGATACAAATATCAACAACATTGAATTTTGATCAATATCCACTTTTTTTTCCAAGAAAAAATTGCTCGAGTTTATATATATTATAAAATCATTTACAATGCAAGCTTTATCGAGCTTTTGACTAAAATAACAGCACACTAGCTGTGGGTACGGAAATACTGTCAAAATGCAGTCGATCGGCATAGGGACCAAGTCCAGCCAAGCAGAGAATTGGAAGGAAGGAATCAACAAAGGAACAATCAATCACGAAACTGTCATCATTCAATAGCTTTGTGACAGTCTACATCATTCAAAGATATTAAAGGAGGAGATGGAGCTCTCTATCCCATTATCACAGTGGTAGACCGAGAGTCTCCCTACCTCTTCGTTTAGGGCCCTCTTTGAGAGAGCATCCGCCTCCCTATTGTGTGTTCTGGAAATGTGCAGGAAGCTGATGCCGGTGAAGTGTTTGGAAAGGTCCAACATTTTTTCCTTCCAGCCTTCTATATGGACCGAATGTAGCTTGCATTTTTGGTTTATCCAGTCTATAATGACTCTCGAGTCACCAAGAACTTGAATGTGATTGATAGACCAGAAAGAGGCTAAGGTGAGGGAGGCCCATAATTCCAAGAGTTCAGCTTTTGTATTAGTACCCACCCCACAGTTTAAAAACCACTTAGTGATCCTCTTCGAATGAGATTTGAAGAAGCCTCCAGCCCCGCAACATAATCCATTGGACATCGCAGCTCTGTCGAAACAAGCAAGAGTGTATCCTTCTGCCAAATTAAAATCGCAAACTTTGTGAGGGAAGGACTTAACCGTAGAAGGTTGCC
Source organism: Picea mariana (assembly GCA_032191745.1). Classification (NCBI taxonomy): domain Eukaryota; kingdom Viridiplantae; phylum Streptophyta; class Pinopsida; order Pinales; family Pinaceae; genus Picea; species Picea mariana. The sequence goes on along the minus strand of JASDQU010011168.1, from coordinate 31,899 downwards.
AATGGAAGGTGGCCATAACTCTGTGAACAACCGCTAGCAAGGAAGGTGGGCGATCTTCAAAGATCGCTTTGTTTCGTTCTGACCAAATCTGCCAGCAGGCATGGACAGCCAAACTCGGAGGAGTAGAATTTTGAGAGGACCATAATGAAAAACAATCCGAAAAGGTGGTACCACTCCAGGAAACTGTAAGAGAAAAAGAATCGATCAAGCGTTTCCAAACCTCCTTCGTAAAAGAACAGTGAACCAAAAGGTGGTGTATATCCTCAGAAGCTTGGCTGCAGAGAAGACAAATGCCAAGGCCCTCCCAGCCTCTGCGCCTAAGCACGTCCCAGGAAAGGATTTTCTCTTTTCCCGCGAGCCAGGTAAATAGCTTAAGTTTGAGTGGGACCGCCCACTTCCAAATCTGAAGAAACCACGAGCTGTCCGCTTCAAGTCTCGGCTGTTGGAGGAGGGCGACATAGATGTTTTTGACCGAAATGGAGCTCGTGGCATCCCCCCCGGCCCATAGAAGAGAATCCGGTTGATCAGAGAGGGAGATACCAACGCTTTTGAGGGCAAATGTGAAACGAGTCCATTCAATGGAAGTCGATCCTTCAAGGAACAGGTCTCCACTACCCATCCAACTGTCAGGAAGAGGGAGGACACCAGTCGGAATATTGATTTGAGCAAGAAACATGAAATGCATGGACGTGAGCCGCGATCTCAGTGTTGGTGAGAGGATCGACAGGTCCCCCAGCCTGAGGATCTTATCTCTGCCTACGCGAATTTCTTTTCCTTGAGTTGGGTTTCCATCGTAGCCAGTGGAGAATCACCTGGGAGGACGCGACCAGTCCTTTCCAAAAGGGAGACGCCCACTTCTGCAGGAGCGTTGGCTTTCTGAGCCAGTCGAGGAGTGGCAGGGAGCCCAAGTATTTATCTTTGATGATGCGGTTCCAAATACTGTCGTGAGTGACAACTCTCCAGAAGGAACTAGCCAGAAGGGCCGAGTTAAAGGTGGAGAGATTCTTTAGCCCCCAACCCCCTACCTTCCGAGGTTTAGACAGTGCTTGCCAACAACAAAGATGATAACGGTGATTGCCTGCTTGGTCATTCCACAGAAATTAAATGAGAGCCTTCGAATAATATTAATAATCCTGTATGGGATCCGCTCCAGAGACATCCAGTAGACGGTGAGGCTCTCCAGTATCGATTTTACCAGGATGTAGCGGCCGCCCAAAGATAGCCACTTGTTGCACCAGAAACCGATTCTTCTTTCAAATAGAGCCACTAGCCATCGCCAGTCACTAGATGAGGAGGCTCCCATTTTCAGCTGGAATCCAAGGTAAGTGAAGCCTTCGCTCAGATTAATAAAGGAAAGGGGGATGGAGTCCTTGAGGAGGAGGAGCTCTGCATTAGTTAGACCCCAGTAGTGGACGGAGGACTTGGAGAAATTTATGGATAGACCCAAAACAGAGCAGAATAGCTGGAGCACTTCTTGTATGACTAACCATTCCGCTAGGTCGGATTTCGAAAGGAGAAGAACATCATCAACAAACATGAGATGGATGTTTTTTAAGTAATTTGAGACCTTTAATCCAGAAATATGGTGATCCGTGTAGCTTTTGGAGAGAAAAAGGCTAAGACCTTCCATGATCAAGATAAAAAGATAAGGGGAGAGAGGGCATCCCTGACGGAGCCCCCTTTCACTCTTGAAGAAGCTAGATGGCTCTCCATTGATCATTACCGTGAAATTGGCACTGGTAACATAGGAAAGAATCCAAAGAATGAACTTGTCACCAAAACCAACAGAGTGTAAAGTTAATCTTAAGAACTCCCAATCAATGTTGTCAAATGCTTTTTTGAGGTCTAATTTCATAACCAGTGCCTTTAAATTTTTCTTCTTGATGCTATGGATGCATTCGTGGGCTGCTCCAATAGCATCTTGGATTCTTCGGCCTTTCAAGAATCCCAGTTGTTCCGCTGAGATGCACCTTTCTAGGAAGGGCTTGATTCTGTTTGAGATCACTTTGGAGATTACCTTGTAGATGAGGTTACACAGGGAGGTCAGACGGTAATCGCTGAAGGAGAGCGAGTTGTTCTCTTTCGGAATCAAGACAAGGAAGGTGGAGTTTAGGCTTCCGTGGATCTTACCTTTGATACATGAGTCTTCTACCATTTGGAGGAGATCCTCTCCTACTAGGTCAAAAAAATGGATGAAGAATTCTGACGTCCAGTCGTTAGGACCAGGACTCCTCTCTTTCTTGAAGTGTAGCAGTATGTCCTTTAGCTCAGAAAGAGTAATAGGTTTGTAGAGGTCGGCGGCTTCCTCTACTGAGACTATCGATGGGAAAAGGCTGGCTGAGGAGCACTTTTCCAGGAGGTTGTGGCTGCTAGAGGCTTTGTATAGGTGTTTGAAATACGAGACAACCTCTTCCTTTAACGCATCCTGCCCACGGATAACTTCCTCACTGTTGTTTTTGATAGACCAAATGATCTTTTTATTCCTGTTGAAGCTCACTACTTTATGGAAGAATTTTGAATTGGAATCACCGCTTTTTAACCATGTTGCGCGACTGCGTAGCCTCCAAGCGTTTTCCTCAGAGCGTAGAATGGAGTTTCTATGACATTCAAGCAGCTTTTGACTGGCTTCCTCCTCCACTGTTAAAGCGGAAGTGGTTGAATTTTGAATGTAGTGTGTAATTTCATACTCCAGCGAAACTAGACGGGACTGTTCCGCTTTTCTTTTTGCATGGTACCACGACTTTGATTTGGATTTTAAGACTTTTAGTTTCCATACTAGGCGCAGCTGTGCGTTTTCTTCAGTAAGAAAACAAGGATCCCTCCAGACCAATAGGACAATAGCAGTGTAGTCGGCAGCCATGAGCCAATGACGATTAAATTTGAATGGAGACGTGCAAGGTATAGTTGGAGGTCTCAGCTGGAGGAGAATAGGAGCCTGGTTGGAAAAGAAGGGGTGCTCCACCCACGAGGATGGCAATCCGGAGGAAGACAAGTAGCCGTCAGCAACAAGAAATTGATCCAGTCTTCTGGCTATGGCATCGGGTCTAGTGCGACTATTTTGCCATGTAGGGACCAGCCGGGTCGGCAGAATATCAGTCAAATTGTTAGAGGCAAAGAGCTTTATGTAAAAAAATTCGGAAGAGCCCGGCATGTAGGAACCTCCCCAGTTTTCTTCTGCTGATAAGATGATATTAAGATCTCCGCCTATAATGAGATTAGGTAGGGAAAGGAGACCTCTATCTGCCAGGAGTGACTAGAAGCGCTTTTTGTCCGAGCAGGGGCCATAAATGTTGAGAAACGCCATCTCTTGTGAAGTAGCTAAGCAGCAACCTAGCAATAGAATGCCGCCACTCGACAGGAAGGGTCTCAGATTGAAGAGACGAGGATCCCATGCCACCAGCATGCCACCGGAGTTACCTATGGAGCTTACCGCCACAGTGAACCAAGAAGGGCGAAATTGAAACACAAAATCTCTAGATGTATGATCAGCTGTGAGGGTTTCTTGTAAAAAGATGACATCGGGCTTCGATCGCTCCAGGAGCCTTCGGAAGGAAGCAGCCTTGAGGGTGCCTCCGATCCATCGAATATTTAGGGAGAGCACTATCATTACTTTGAACGTGCCAAGGCCTTCAATGCTCTAAGGGCCTTACCTTCCTGTGTAGGGAAGTCAGAAGCGTTTTGCACAGAGTTCAGAAGCTCCTTTTGTTTTCTGGAGCTTTGTGTTTGAAGAGGGGAGAGTTCTGTACCAATGCCTCTCGACCAAGCAAAGGCTTTAACATCTTTTTCCGGGTGATGAGAGGTAGAGCTTCCAACCTCTACATCTGGGCGAATGAGTTCTTTTCCCCGATAAATAGGCAGTTGCGGGATGTTTTCCGGCAGATTGATGGAGGAAGTCGATGGGGTCAGTGCGTCCAAGAGATTTAAATCCACGTCATCTGGATGTCTATACCCTGGGAGCACCAGCGGAAGAGTTTCTATTTCCATAGAGGAGGGAGGAGGGGTTGGCTGCGTGTCCGAAAACGAAGGAGGAGGGGGTTGGAGGGAAAGGGAGGAGATAGAGATCGGTGGAGAAGCAGTAGAATCCGGAGGAGGACAGAGAGTTGTGGGGGCGGAAATGGCGGGTGAAGGGAGCCACGCAGCTTCTCGAGAAGGGGACAAAGCTATACCTTGGGAAGATAGCCAGTGGAAACTATGAATGGAGTCCTTTTCAGCTGCTGAAAGAGATTTGAATAGAGAAGGGCAGATCTGGTTCAGTTTGAGCAGCGGTGATTCAGCTTGTCTCGGTGCAGAAGGCGAGGGAGGAGAGGGAGACAAATCCAGGTAGGCAAGGGAAGGGTCAGGTTCCATATAATCCGGGGGGTTAAGGAGAAGGTCAGCATCTTCAGAAGGGTCAAAAGATGACTTACCAGGGAAAGTTCGGTGAAGATGGCCAGTTTCACGGCAAAGGTTGCAGCGGAAGGGGAGCCCGAGATAATCCAGAGTCTGAAGTATTTTCCGCCCTCTCCAATCGATCTCCAAGGTTTCCAGCAGCCCTGCAGATATGTCCATTTCCACCAGAACTCTTCCCATCTTCCTCGTGGGGCCAGCTAGAGACTATGAGTCAAGAGCTATAAACTTGCCGAGGGAGTCACCTATAGCTCTGATGGCACCTTCATTCTAGAGATGAAGTGGGAGGCCCGGGAGTAGCACCCAGAAATGTCTGAGTTGGAAGAAGTCAGAATCCGGATTGAAGGCTAGCCTCCAGCGCTTGAGCATGAGACTGCTACCATCGTAAGCCCACAAAGAGGAAAGAAGCAAAGTAGCGTCCTCAGGCGATTTGCAGTGGAATCCAAGCCAACCTTTTTTAAGGTAGAGAACTTTCGGAGAGTAACCTAAGAGAGGCAACCATTTTAACTTTATCCAGTCCTCCAGAGGTTGGGTGCTCAAGCTCTTGTAGGAAACCTGACCCACCAACGTATAGGTAGACATCTTGCACAGGTTTTCAAAACCTACACCGTCACCCAGCACCAGTCGCGTTATTTTTTTATTAGATTTCCACACCTTTCAACCGAGGGAAGCTCTGTGAACAGGGGTGGGGTCTTTGTGAGCGACCTGAACGGAAGGGCGAGCACGTAAAAAGGAGGATTTTGTAGCAGGGAGGAGGCTCCCAGGTGGAGGTGGAGCGCTTTTCAGTACACTGGTAGCTATCAGTGTGGGAGAAACTAGATCTGTTAGTGAAACGACAGAAGCCAAAGGGATTTTTGAAATGGAAGACTTGGCAGGAAAAGGCTTCTTTCTGGATTCGAGTGAGTCCACTTTGTCAAATAGACCCTCCTGTTTCCAGATGAGTTCATCGGAAGGCTTCATCAGTTGGTTTGTCAGTGAATCCATAAAAAACTAGGCGACCAACCTCCTGTCCACTTGGATCAAGGCAGAGTGACAAGGCGAGAGTGGGCCAATGGGTTGAAAGCGGTAGTAGGGACTGACAGGGTGACTGGGATAGCTGTAACAGGTCCGTGATCAGTGTCTGGATAACGAGACAAAAGGCGCATGCCTGCCACAGCGCAGTAGACTTTTATATAAAACTGTGAACCCGATACCAATCAGTTTAGTGATTTAAAAAGGAGGAACCGGTAGGAAGAGAGTGTAAACAGATGCCGATCCTTGGTTAGTGCTAGACAAAGGGACAAAAGGCGAAATCCAGTCAGAGCGAAAGCGACCTCTATAAAGCAAAAGCCCGATAGCAACAGGTGCAGCAAGTTACTAGGTAGTGGCGCTAAAAGGGTCAAGAAATCATCGAGTAAGAAACAGATGATGGTTTGGTGAGTTAAGGTAGAAAGAGGAACCGACAGGATGAAAGTGTAAACAGAAGCTGGTCCGAGTTCGGTGCTGGACAAAGGGACAAATCGGCGGACAATGGGACAAAAGGCGAAGTCAGTCACAGCGAAGGCGACCTCTAAATAGCTAAAAACCGGTTAAACACCAGCGCAGTAAGTTAAAGGTGGAAACGGAGGGGTCAAGAGATTAGCAGGTAAAGGTAGGAGGGAGTCCTTTTTCGCCTGGTTCGCCTGATTCGGCTCCATGGTTAGGCCATGTTATCAATCCTTTTTCGCCCAAAGACGGGCCATTCTTATAAAAGAAAATATCAAATGAGGAGTGTGAGGCTTTTCTTCTTTACTCATTCTCATGGATGTTTTGACTATAAAGCACCTTGTCGTGAAACCGATCAATATCCACTTAGGTAACATTGAATTTTGATAATATCTACTTACTAGGTAACACTGAATATTAAGTTTTTTACCTTTGTAGTCATAAAGTGTGTGCTACAAATATCGACAACATTGAATTTTGATCAATATCCAATTACTAGGTAACATTGAATTTTGATCAATATCCACTTACTAGGTAACATGGAATTTTGAGTGGGAATGGATATGCATCATTTGATTTAAAGTATTTACAATCTTCATCAATAACTATATGTTTAGTAATGAAGTGTTTGTCTACTTAGGAAATTGAAGATGAGACATTATGCACATAATAATGATATTATTTCTTATACAAACCTAGATACATTACACTGATATAAGTGTTGTCAGATCCAACTTATTTCAAACTAGGAGATAGAGGTTGAGAGAATATCTCAACAATCTCCAACAAACATAAACCAAATCTAGTTACAATTATGGAAGCATTATCTTCAACATCCCCTCTTAATGCTTAAATCACAAATCACAATATTGAAATCACATAAAAATATTTTTAAACTTTGATCTTTGTCTAGTGTGGTCTTCATCAACATTTCTACCCACTTTGAAATCTCATAGACTATGCACTTTCTCAACCATCAACCTCGAGCGACCACTTGATCCATTTAAGATACAATTGCTTCTGACCATCAATGGCATATTTGTAGGACCGATGATTCATGACATACCCCGAACAATAGTCTAGATACTTAATCATTCTATTGACATACTTCCATTTGTCGAAGTATATGGTATACCGATGTATTCGCCAATTATCTACGAAAGCAGTCGATATACTGAATATATCCAACAGTGAATCATACAACTTGACATTTTTTCGCATATGCAAACACACAAAGATAACATGTAATCATTGTTCTTGGAGCACTAAAGGACAACATGAAACACCATCTTATAAAATACTATAGACATAATCAAATCAGTGACATGTTGTTATGGCATCGAAGTGTGTACGAACCACCAACTTAAATTATGTTACTATGTTCTATAATTGGTTCTTCATCGTATAATTTTGCAAACCAAAATAAATATAATATACTTAAACTCCAACTCATCTTTTCTATGAACCTCACACTTTATGCACCAAAAACATTCGACCACCACCATTGCAACATAGAATGGAATGTATACAAAGCACATAAACAACAAACAAAAAATAGGCTTAAAAGAGATTGTGTTTGCAGAGCACAATCAAGAATGCTCCTTTAAATTGACATATGACATCTCGATAGAACATATATAAGTAGGTATTTTAGGAGTTCAAGGGATTATTTCAATCGATTGTCACCAATTTTGTTAGACATTTGGCTAGTTCCATGTTAGTAGGGGCTTGATTTGCATCCCCCTGGGTAAGGTGCACTAGTCACACCAACAAATTTACCAGGGATTTCATTTTTGGTCTAGAATCATCCCTTGTGTTTTGCTATGAGATTTTCCATGGAAAAATAAAAGTACTTCGATTGGATCTTTAATTAGACTCAATAAATCCTTAGCTAATCCCTATAGATATAAGTAATCTTTGTACATCCCCAAACAAATCACGTAAATCCCTAGTTAAAATCTAAATATAACATGGATTATGAATAAGTCTCAGATATTTGAGTCAAACCAGGAAAACATAAACCATTATTATTATATTGAATCCTTTATATATAGCTCACATTCCTATATTAAGGTAACTATTCTATCTAAGGATCCATTGTACATAAATTTTGATCATAAAAAACATGGTTTGTGAATTTTAGTCAAAATACATTACTTATAAAAACCATATATATTACAGCTAATCCTTGGAATCATATCTCATTAAACTATTGGTAAATGATTCCATTTATAAGGATTATATTTTATTTGTAAGAATCATATCATAGATGTGGACATATACATTATTCTTAAGCTTTAAGAATCATCCACATTTCAAATAATCTTTTTAATTTTTAATTTTTTTTTTTATCTTTAAAATATGGATATGAATATTTACACCACATTTCAAACAATCTTTTTAATTTTTAATTTTATTTTTTATCTTTAAAATATGGATATGAACATGTACATTATTTGTAAGCTCTACTAATCATATGAATCGTTCATATTTCATATAATCCTTAAATTATTTCTTTTATCCTAATGTGATAAAAAATATCATCTCTATCTATATTTATATTATAATTCAAGACATCATACTAATTTTAAACTAATCGTTCATATTTCATATAATCCTTGAAATTATTTCTTTTATCCTAATGTGATAAAAGATATCATCTCTATCCATGCTTATATCATAGTTCAAGGCATCATACTAATTTGGATCCTAATGTGGTAAAAGATATCATCTCTATCCATGCTTATATCAAAGTTCAAAGCATCATACTAATTTTGATCCTAATGTGGTAAAATATATCATCTCTATCCATGCCATGCTTATATCGTAGTTCAAGGCATCATACTAATTTTGAAGTCCAAAATTGGATTAGGAGTTAAATATGCAATTTCTAACCCCAAATCATGGCTTCCATCGCACGGCAATAACAATCATCCATGTTTCAACAAATCCATGAAATCATACACATATTCGTCCTATAAGTAAAATTTTTAATCTATAAATCCTATTTGAAGGTTTAAGCTCCCTGCAAAACGGATTATTGGATAAATCCTTGTTTTTAATCTATAAATCCTATTTGAAGGTTTAAGTTCTTTTATATGTCCTTTGAGCTCCCCCACAAAACGGATTATTGGATAAATCCTTGGTTTTTGTGTAGATAAAAAAATCATTATTGTTGCATCCAAATATTAAAATAAGGGAATTAATTGCAAAGTAGTTACCTTGTTGAACAAATTAAGTAAGGGATGCTTAGTGGAACAAGTCGAGATTTGTTTAAATAAGGTATTTAATAGAATTAAATACAAAGTAATCCATAATACATTACCATGTAGTCATCAACCATCGTTGTAAGGTTCTTTGTGGATGGTCATGTTCTCTGATATCGCAATCTCAAATTCCATGTATATCTCATATAATAAAGCAATAGAGATCAAACATGGCATTCAATTAGGTTCTTGTTAGTTACAACTTAAAACATCTTCCACAAATGTTTCAAGGTAGAACATTAAATTTTAGGAATCCATGGAGTCCAAGGCCAAAGTGTTTTGTAAAAATTCTGCCAAGGTAGAAAATCACAAGGCATTTCAAGAATATGATATGTGTCATGAATTAGGGAAACATGAGGCACAAAACGAGGTCAGTTACAATAAGAGGAGGGTGGAGTTACCGTCTTGGAGGAGAATGGGTTGATTCTTGAAGATTTACTTTATAATTATTTAATATATAAATATTAGTTATTTTCAATATTATATAATTATGTTTAATAATTTAATTTTTAATCTAATTTTAGATATTTAAATATTCAATTTTTATTTAAAAATAAATAAAACATATTCTATTCTTTTTGGTCATCTCTTTTTCTCTCAATTTCAGTCTATCACATATTATTAGTATTGTTGAATATAATACATGTAATAAATTGGGTGGTACATAGTTTTCATATTTATATGTAGAAAGAAGGAAGTGTCATTGATCAAACAAACAGTAAAAATGCACAATACATCACACCAAAAGAAAACAAAAATGCATAACACGAGATAAAAACATAAATTATAGATGTATGTTAGATAGATCATTCGATCAGTGTCTAGAAGGGGAGGTCATTGGAAAGAAAAAAAAGTGCATATATTAAATAAATAAATAAATGTCGCTCAGAAATCAGGAGTTCGTCTTTATTCATTCATGCATGCATTTATTATAAACTAGCATACCCCTAAAGCAAGGGAAAGACAATGCAGAAAAGAACAATATAGAATATATATATTTTATAAGTATATTATTTCATGAGTAGCATTGTAATGGCATATTAATCATGAGTAGAAAAGTGATTTGTTGCAGAGTGTTTAGGTCAAAGTATGATTGACAGGTATTTGGTAGTAAATATTTGAAACAATTTCATTTCATGTATAGAAGTACGATTACAATGTAGAAGAATCTAGAAGGTAAGCGACAAAGAACATAAGTGTGCCTCTTCTTTTTTTCGTAGTGAAACATAAGCAATATCCTTCATTTTTTCATAGCGTTTGAAGGAGAATGTTGGTGTTATTCGCATTCCTTCTATAGTAGTAGTGTGTGACATTGTTGTAAAGGTCAAACCTTGATGTTCAATGTTTTCAATGTCAATGGTAGACCTTGTTAAGGTCATGCCTTGAGATTTATGTATAGTCAATTTCCAGGCCATCTTAAGAGGGATTTGTTTCTTGTTACTCCTTCGTATGGGTGGAATTGATACATGATTTGGTTGGGTTTGGTCCCATGGAGGGCCAATGTTTTTATCAAATGCCACAACCACATATGTTGGCAAATTTGGAGGGTTAGTTCCTGGTGCATATACACTTTTCTTGACTACTCTAAGAGCACCATTCACTAATCCTACCCAGACCCATAAATTGCAAGATAACATAACTCGTTGGCCTATACATAACAAGACATGTTTTTCCAATTGGTCATCATCATGATGGTGTGCATTTGAAGCACCAACTAATTCTGTAGCATTGCGTGCGATTGACTTTTTCAAGGATTAAAGCATGAACTTGTTATGGTTTTCCACAAGAATGTTTGTTGCAAATAGGTGGATTGAAGAATCAAACATTTGATGTTCTCCAATGGATAAGAATCTGTCAGTCCTAGATTGAAGGAGGTTCCAATCATCAATTGTTGGTGTAGCATTGTGAATGTTGGCTAACAACCGGCGGAAGCGGGACTGGGTGACAAAGATGCCTTGTTGTTAGAATATTGTTTCCAACTTGATTATAGTGGTAAAGGTTGTCCATAAGCTCCTCATTGGAGTTTCTCCTACATAAGACATTTTTCCATCAAGTCTGGTGGCAGTTGACCCAAGTCGCCCACAAGAATTATTTAGCAGTAACCGAATGAGAAGTGATTTTTTTATAGAAATGCCTCACGCAAGAGAATTTCAGTTTGTACAAAAAGTCTAGATCCTATGAAGCTCATCTCATCAATTAGAATGTATTGAATATGTTTCATCTCTTCTTGGAACACTACAAGGGGCTAACCATGTAAAGGCCTCATGTCCTTGATAGGAATCCTAAGTCCTGCATGTATAGTGGTCGCATGCATGTCAAATGTTGTAACTCCAGTAGGGGAAAGAAGCAATAGTGGGTTATGGCCGGATGGTGCTTGAGAAGATAGTTCTCCTTTGATGCAGTATATAAGATAGAATTTTCCTATTCCTGCAGTGCCTTAGATGATCATCTTCAATGGTTCTTTTGGTTCTCTTACTTGTAAGTGTTGCAGGATTATGTCTAATGCATGGTGTTGATGTGTAGAGAATGTATTTCTCGAAGGAAATAACAGATTGTGTTCTTGTAGTATTTTTGTATTCCTTCGATTATAGTTGATGAAGTTTGGTGCAGTGTCTTATGTATCTTGTGATACTTCGAGCCAATCCCATGGGTGGGAAGTATCAATCTCTCGAAGTCCCAACATATCAAGAGAAGTGAAGTTGATATTTCCTATAGGGGCCAATCTTGATAAAGACTACCATTCATTCATCTCCATGTTTGGTTGTATGTTAATATGTCTATCCTCATCTTCATATGTTTTTTCAATAGGAGTGGGAACAGGGATGCGATCAACATGCCATACATGGTAGTCATCTCTTATGATCTCCCAATTAGACACAATGTCTTTTTTTGAAAGGCATATAACTTCAGAGAAGGAATGAAAGATTTTGTATAAAAGTAGCTCACTCCAACAGAAATCAACAAAGGTATTGGAATCTTTGTTTGGTATTGTAGTAAAAAGTGTCCATACATGGACAATTGCAGAGATGTGTCTTTTTTTCCACTTTTCATTTTTTCGTTCTTGGTTATATGTCTAGTTTTTTGCGAGATCAAGCAAACATATAGGGTTAAGAAAAACAGGACGTATTAGATATGCATCAATGAAATTGGATCCAGATAAGCAGTTAGGAAAATCATAGGAGATTCGAAGAAATATTTGACGACCAACATTGAGTTTGGTAAAGGTGCGACTACATGTGACAACGGGTAAATTTTGGAGCATATGGCAATTTTCTTGGGCACTTATGTCCTGATCTACAATTGCTTTTGAGTGAAAATGTCGATAATTAGTTGAGGTAGGTTCATCTAGATGTGATGTAGATGCAATTATGGTCAACATATGGTGGTAGGTCTCTAATCTCCCCTCTACTTTGGAAGCATATTTGGCAATGTATTTTAGAACTGCATAGCGAGAGAGGAATGGTTGGAAATCTACATTTGCTCTCCATGTTTGGAGAATGTTAGGATTATGGATGTTAAGGCGCTCATCATTGTGTGTCAGAAGATATGTCTTTTGACCCATTTCATCAATGTACAATGATGACTCCATTTGTACCTTCCAAGGGAATTTATATTTGCATTCAAGGGTAGCCCCTTTTCCATGGAGACATGTTTTCTCATTGCACTTTGTATGTCTTTGAACTTGATTTAAGAGTTTTTCATAGTCCTTAAATGGGTTGGATGCAAATATATCCTTTGTATCTAGTAAGCAAGGGTCATATTCAATGGATTGATGCATAGTCATGTGTGTGTCATGGTTTTCTCTAGGATTCCAAGCTGTAACATAGTTATCAAAGAAACTCTTTGCATCATAGATTTGATTTGGGTCTTCCCGATTTAATGTTTCCATGTTTGGAGCACCAAAAAGCCATAGAAAGCCATGTATATGTAGAGAGCCACGATGTTTCCATTCATACCTAAAAAAAGTATATGAAATTATTAGTACATATCATATAAATGTATAGGTTTGATAGAGGTAATTTCAAGTATTATAGATTGTGTACCTATATCAATAGTTAATTGCATGCATTTTTATTTACAGTATCTCCTCATGGAAGATTGAAAACCTTTTGTGCATATAGGCAGCTACAATGTGGGGGTGATCGATGACATTGTTTGTACGCCAACGTTGGTGAAGCATTGAGTCAAGAGGTCTACCCTTTTGCATAACTGCGTGCAAGTCTAGCCATTTTGTGTCTACTGCACTGAGAGTAAAAAATAAGGTTGAGAATTGAAGTTGTGTTATCATTTTTGTTAGCTCAATCCTTCACACAATCCATAATGCTCTAGTCCCATGTAGATGTGCTTCGAAGTGCATGACTTGTTCTGGTAATTTGTCTGCAGGTATTTCTTTGATATGCACACATAATTCTTGAATTGTGGTGGGTGTGTTATGATCTTGACTTCATTTTACAAAGAAGGTAGTTGTTGATTGACTTCGATGGCACATAATCAAATTGCAAAGGTAGTATCTGAAACGGGGATGACTACCAAACCTATTGTCATGGTATATCATCAAGTGTATTGCATAGATATCAAGTGGTATGTTTCTCCTGCATGGTAAGAGAGGTAGGGAATCTCTAGTGGGGAAAAGAGTAGGAAATGCCATGTCGAATAGACCCTCTGTGTTGTACTCATTGATTGATGATAGGCCAATTATCGACCATTCAATTGTATTTTGTGAAACATCATATGTACTATTAACAAATGCTCTCATTTTTTCCATCTCTCGTTGTGTATTAGGAAATCTAGAGGCAAAGGAAGCCATTTGTTGCTCATCTTGGAAAACATCATGGTGTTCTAAATCTGCGATATTTGGCTCTTCAGTGGGAGAAGTGAAAGTTTCTATAGAGACAAAATGGAGGTGAGAGGAGACATTGGTGTGCCTGGTGGAAAGTGATGCAAGCGAGTTTTGGTCAATTTGGACGTCATTGTAATATTTGTCATTTTCCATCTTGTAGAGCAATGCATTGATGACATGAGATTTTGTCACATAACAATCATAACATTTCCCCTTTCCTCCATGTCTCTTGACAACCAAGATATCAAGATGTGAAAGGCGATGTGGTAGAAAAGTTGCTATGTGGACAATTTATTGTGGGAAACTAATAGTGTGACCACTATATTTTTATTGTCCACCTCGAGCGTCTTGTAAGATGGGGTTAACTAGAGCAATTAGCATTTCCTCAACTTGTGTAAGTATTGATAGGAATTTTGGTTGGTCACTGGAGTCCATATTATTCCATTTGGAGAAATGATGACCATTATTTTCTCTATGATAATGAGTACACATGTTTCTATTTGGAGATGGGTGAGTAAGAATGCCATGATATGATTACATACATGTAGTGCATGTATGTATGTTAGACAAGGCATAAATATGTTTTCAGAAATATTGGGAAGCATGTGTATGGGGTTGATGTTCTAGAACATGTTTCGGCAATTCCACAGAAGGTTGGTTTTGGTTTATAAGTGATGTCTCTCTAAGTCTCTCCAATTTTATTTTTTTTGATATTTTATTCAACGTTGTTCATTTTGTTGGATGCTAGATGTAGATAGAGGAGTGGTGAATGGGCTAGTAGTTTTTGTATTAATAGTGTCATTGTTCCATCTATTTCTTTTTTTTTGGTTTATTTATGTAGAATGAATTGTGTGGTGTTGGTGATTGTATAGAGTCTTGTTGGGAAGTTGAATTTGTGAATAATTTTTGCGTGAAGCATTTGATGGAATGCCTTCTTGAAATAGAGAATGCCTCTATAATGATCTTGAAAGTCCTTCACATGTGGTGTTTGTTTTTTTAGTTTGGAACATTCAGGCATTTTTTGTGCCAGATGGAATTGCCTATAAGAGAAACAATGAAATATTTGTAGTTAAAACTCAAATTGTTTGATAGCATGTTTTTGTAAGCATATTCTCAAAATAGTTATACAAGCAATAGATTTATTTTTTAAAATATGTTTTAAGTGAATGCATAGGTTGGATTTCCTTCCATATAAATGTTATAACGAAGAAAAAAACTCCAAAACATAAACAATTTATATAATATGTATATGCACAAAAGTAGGGAAATTACAAGTTGGTGTTTTAAAGAAACAACCATAACATGACTTTGCAAGAACTATTTAACCAACAATTTAGGGATCAAGATATCCTCTTTTGGCTTTGATATGTGATCAATTTTATCACATGAAATCAAGATGCATTTGATCTTTTTTTTATTGGAAAATGTTTGTTCATGCACTACTAGTTTGAACAAGTAGCTATGAAAGAACAACTTTCCAAATATGTCCATGATTTTTTTGGTATTTCCCTTATATTCATGTTCATATAACTTCTCAGCAGAAACACCTACAAGTTGTTTGGCGACTTCTTGAAATGATTTAACATTGATTTTTCTTGTTTGGTATTCAATGCTGAACTGGAAAATGGACCTGTATTCACATTCAAAAACATGTTGATTACACCTTTGGCAATTCCATACACCATCCTCAATAGGTGTGAGTTTTTTTTACACTTTCGATCTTTAAATGTAAGTGGGCATGTAACATACCAACAATTGTATGTATTCAAAGAAGCAATAGTTGTGATGCCAACCCCCAACCCTCCTGGGGCTAACATTACCAATCCAACAAAAGAACTATGAATCAACACATTAATTGTTCTTGGAGAGATGAAATATGTGAACATGAAGAAAAAGAGGTGACCTTATTTCGATAGGTTTGCTCAATGTCTATTGTTTTCTTCTCAAAATTGTCAATGATCCACACAAGTGTGGTTAATCTTGTTAATAAGTGTGGGGCTTCTCATGCCATTACATTTAAACCCATAACCCAACACTAATTGTTTTGGTGTTTTGGAGAGCAAACCCAAGGAAATGGCATTGTCTAACTATTTTGTGTTTTGTCTTTTTTCGCCAGAATCTAGCGACTTAAATGTGCACAGAATCATAATTTTTTGTTGTTTAAATTGCATTTTTGAATGTAGAAATAGATTCAACGTGCTGAAAAACCACAAGAGCACTCAAATTATACAGAAATAACCACTCAAATCTACAGATCCAACAATCACTTGTTACATTTCGAGCAAATATCACTTGAAAATATCACGAGAAAAGAGCCAAAACGTAGAAAGTTTATCCTATGACCAAGGAAATAATATTATGATGAGTGTGGGATCCAAATACATTAAATATAGACATTAAAAGTGATGCTAATTCTCATATTCATATTGATATTGATAAGCATAAAAAATCCTTATAATACATTAAAAAAAAAAAGTCATTTTTCTAGAAAAGATTTCATTAAATAACATTTAAATAATACATACATCAATACACTTAAAGCATTATTTAGATTTATGGATACAACTATAACATTATGTAGATTTAGTTGTATAATAGATTTAATATGGTTGAAAGATAAAACATATTATGGAATAGATATAGATTTAATATGGTTAAAGATACACCATATTATGGAATAGATGAAAGTTAAGATATTACTCTTTAAATATCAAAACATTTAATACATATTTTTTAAAATTTTATAATATTTATTATTCTTCGTAATTAATAAATAATTGTAGAAATTAATTTTTTAAGAATATATTTTTATTTATCTTGTGCAACATGTTTGAAATATTTTAAAAAGTTGGAAAATGCTATTTTTTAAATATCAAAATATTTCAAACATATTTTTAAAAATTCTATAATATTTATTATTTGAAGTATTTTAAAAAGTTGAAAATTGTTATTTTTTAAATATAAAAACATTTAAAACATATTTCTTAAAATTTTATAATATTTATTATTCTCCGTAATTAATAAATTATTGTCCGTTTAAATTTTTTTAGAATAAATTCTTATTTATCTTTATGTAACATGTTTGAAGTATTTTGACAAGTTGGAAAATGTTTTTTTTTTTATCACTGGTTAGTGACGAAACTTCTTGTCTTTTAAACTTCTGGTTTTGATTTTATATTAAAAAAGAATTGTGCATCCAGAACGCATTCCCAACATGCAGACACGCTTTTTGCACCGACGGGTACATAAATATCGAATACTCCTCTAGAATCACAATCTTCACGGATTGCGAGTCTCTCTGGACAAGGACGAGTTACAGGAAGGTGACAACTTACATTCTCAAATAGATGGCTCTATTGTAACTGCTTAAGTCCATATCGCTATTTTATCTAAAAACTATTCAAAATCTACTTGGTGTGTGGGAGAACCATAATTCCCGTCTTCTACCATGTTAAGCCTTCAAACCTTAGGTGGACGCGTGAAACTGGAGTGTATGCTCAAGCCCTGCGCATCCTCGAAGACAAGAAAACATTTGACTCTTAAAAAAATCAAGAGAAGCTACGATATGATTCCAACACTATCAAAAAATGGAGGGACTTCTGTTAGATATTAATCATTTCACCGGTGGCCGTTTTGACCCTTCAAGACTCGAGACACCATCGCATTTGTTACGTTTTAACTTTTGTAGGCCACGAGACACCATCACCACTTCATTTAAATATTTTCTAAGATCGAAGGGGCAGTTTTTGAATTAGGGAATTAATGTTGGTTTTTGTATAAATGGAAAATAGATTGTAATCTAAAGTGTCTGAAAAATCACATTTTTGAATCAAAGTCGCTATTGTGCATTCAGAGGTATTCTCTGTTAAATATAATGTAACCTCAATAGCCTGAATGTACACTGCCAGCTATACTATCATTTCTTGATGTTCTTGATTTGCATGAGCCTATTTAGCTCAACTCTTTTCCCTTTTCTCAATGTACTCTTTTCCTCATATACCTAATATACTGAATACTATTTTCTGTTCTGCTCCTTCTCTGTATTCTCTGCTTCTCAATTTATCATGGTATCAGAGCTTCAGATGTAAGCCTCTTCACACAGTCTGGAGAGCAGCCCGATCCTAAGAAGCGCACAGCTTAAACTGTCAATGAGAGCACGGGACACAGTTTCTTCACAAGGCTTGGAGAGCAGTGCGTCAGTCCGCTCAAAAGATCGTTGCAGACAAAAAGTGCGAGGAAGTAGAAACTGCAGAAGGCAGAAAAAATAAAGAATTGTAAACATTTAAAGATTCGTGAAAGATTCACGAAGAAGAGTTGCAAAGAGTAGAAACAATTAAAGACACATTAGTTCTTTAAAGAATTCATGAAAGATTCACGAATTTCCTTCTTCAGGAGAAACTCTTTACAGAAGCAGCAAAGGACAAACAGTCGCAGCCATAAGATCGGTCCTGCTAACAGATCTGAGGCGTTAATCGAGTTCAGAAAGGACGAGGAGCGCGCAGAAAAGGCAAAAGATTTTCAGCCGTCAGATTTAGCACAGAGGACCGATAGCCGTCGGATCCGGGAGAAAGTGAACGAGGCTTAGTCCTCTGGAGGGCACAGGAGAAAAGTCGACTTGCGAAGTCGCGAAATCCCAAAATTGTTGGGATCGCCCATCAAGGAGGACACGTGGCGAGATCTCGGCATTTCACTGACTCATAGGTAGTAAAGGTCAGAGAACACTGCGGTGAGAATTCACGAATCGCGAAATCACGACTCGATCTGAGCTGTTGGATCAAGAAAGATCGTGAGCCGTCGATCTGACGCTATCGCGAAATCGAGAATCAGGAGTTGGATGAGTAGAGAAGACTGCACTCCATACCTTGATAAGAGAAATCCCGGAATCACTCCAACCGTTGGATATGGAGTGACAGGTGGTAGCAGATCCAAGCGCCATCAAAATTTTGGTATTTCAGAGTTCGAGGTTTGGAGAACATCGTGACGAGATTTCAAGAGTCGCGAAATACCGATTCGCGAAATCTCGAAAGGATCTCGATCGTCCATCTCAGAGGATAGGTGGCAGCAGATCCCAACGCCAAGACATTTCGGCATTTCGGCAATCGGGGATTTGAAAGACAAAGGAACAAGACGCTTGCATCGCGATTCCCCGAATCGCGAAACCCCGAAAGAACCAGGATCGTTAGATCGAGGAAGGGTAAGAGCCGTCGATCTCGTAGTAGATATGATTTCGGACTTTCGGCAACCGGGACTTGGAGGGACAAGGAGTTAACCCCTCCACATCCTCGAATCGCGAAATCCGGTAGCACTTTGGCGTTAAGCGCGTGGACACAGAGTGGTGATCACGTGGACGAAAGCTAAGGGAGGAGCCAAATCTCGTTAAGCCCTTTTTGACATTTCAAGACCCGGGAGTTTGAAGGACCTAGAATCATTGCAACCGGAATCGCAAAATCACGAACTATGAAATTTTGAAATAATTTGAGTCGTTGATTGAGTATAGATCTGGATCGTTAGATCTCCGATCGTGGAGGATCGTAGATTGTTGATCACGATATTACAAAGAAACTGTAGCCGTTGATCTCAAATCAACGAGGATCGTTGATCTCAAATCAACGAGGATCGTTGATCCTTGAAGCAATTTTGCATTTCGACTATTCAAAGGAACTGCTACGTTCAGCATCAAAAACACGAAGTCTCGAAACGCAAAAGCCTGTAGCGCCTAGTTTTTCCACCCACGGTCATATGAGAAGATAAACTTTCTTTGGCTCTCGAGTAAACTCAGAAAGCCCTATTCCACCATCAGAGGGGTTTCAGTTGCTGCAGTGTTACAGTTGCTAAAGAACAGAGCTCAGAGCTCTGAATCATCAGATCTTGTGCTCGGATAGTCAGATCTAGCCAGATCGAAGTCAAACAAGTGGTTTACACCACGTTTTTCGGTCTGAAGTCACTGCAAGAAATTTGAAGACCTGGTTTTACGTGCATGAAACAGGTAAATATGGAATTTTCTAACAATTTTTTATGTTTTGTTAAATTCTTTAAAGATGGCCACATCTAGCAATTTAGGACAAACTCAAGGTCTGATTCTTCTTGGAAAGAATTATGAGTTTTGGTCTCTTCAAATGAGATCCTTCTTGCAAGCACAAGAGTGCTGGGATCCAGTGGATCTTGGATATGTGGAACCAGATCCAACAGACCTTACCGCCATGACAAACCAACAGAGAACTGCTCAGGCAACACAGAGAAATAGAGAGAATAAAACCAAATTATGGATTCAAAATTCAGTGGATGACTCGATTTTCTCAAAAATCACAGGCGCTGTTACTTCAAAACAGGCCTGGGACATCCTTAAATGACCTACCAAGGAAATGACCGGGTCAAAATAGTCAAACTGCAAACTTTGAGGACGCAATTCGAGACTTTAAGAATGACAGAGTCTGAAAATGTGGATCAGTTTATGACCAGAGTCATGAGAATCATAAACCGGATCAGGTTGACTGGTGAAGCCATCCCTCATCAACACATTGTTGAGAAAGTCCTCAGAAGTCTACCAAATAAATTCGAAATGGTCATTACAACAATCCTTGAATCCAAAGATCTATCATGTTTTTCAACAGATGAACTAATTGGTTCCCTATTGACACACGAGATCAGACTGCATCTCACAGATGAGTGAATCTCCAATGCCTTCAAAACTCAATTCTCTTTTAGCAGAGGGAGAGGTAGAGGGAGATGTAGAGGTCACCAAGGAAGAGGGAGCAGTCCAAGTAACCCTCACTCCAGTGGAGGACACAGACAACAGATCCCAAATCAAAATTTCCAAGGTCACAGACAACAGAATCAAAATCATAGTTTTCGACCTCAAAGAGGCAGAGGGAGAAGATCAAATGACAAATCAAGCATACAATGCTATTATTGCAAAAAGTATGGGCACTATGAATCTGAATGCAGGAAGAAACAAGCAAATCAACTCTCAGGCAGAGCACATGTTTCAAATCATACAGGAGAAACCTCAGAAGGTATGTTTCTCTCATGCCACAAGTCTGAAGAACAACCTAAAGATCTCTGGTTGCTAGACATTGGATGCAACAATCACATGATAGGTAACAAAGATTTACTTTCATGCATTGATTCTTCAATTTCATCTGATATTACACTTGGAAATGATTCCTTAGTCAAAGTTAAGGAAAATGAACTGTACCTATTCTTACTAAACAAAATGTAAAGAAAGACATAAACAATGTTTATCATGCTCCAGATCTGAAACATAATCTGCTAAGTGTAGGACAACTCATTGAACATGGCTATAAGGTACTTTTTGAGGGAGCATCTTGCAGGAGATATGATAAAACCCCCAACAGAAAATTGATTTCTGAAATCCACATGACTCAGAATAGGATGTTCCCCTAACCCCCAGAACTACAAATCTGATCCAAACATATGCACAAAGTGCATCCACCCCCAGTGAAACTATGGTTTGGCATACAAGATTTGGAAATCTACCCTTTCAGAGTCTAAGTCTTCTATAGAAGCACTCCATGGTCAAAGGTCTCCCTATCTTCAAAGAACAAAATCCCCCATGTGAGTCTTGCATGCTTGGAAAACATAAGAGAACTAGTTTTTCACAGTCCTCCACTCAAGCCAAACAACATCTCGAACTTGTTCACACTGACCTATGTGGACCAATGCAAACAGAGTCCATAGGTGGTAGCTTTTATTTTCTACCATTTATTGATGACTTTAGCAATAAAATCTGGATCTATTTTCTCAGACACAAGTCTGAAACTTTTTGCAAAATTCAAAGAATTCAAAGCAGAAGCTGAAAAACAGAGTGGCAAATATATAAAATCTCTCAGGTCAGATGGAGGAGGAGAATACAACTCCAACGAATTTTAAAATTTTTGCAAATCACAAGGCATTATCATGCAAACTACAACAAGGCATACTCCACAACAGAATGGAGTGGTTGAAAGGAAAAACCAGACAATAATGAACATGGCAAGAAGCCTACTCAAAGAGAAATGTTTGTCAAATACTTTTTGGGCTGAAGTAGTAGCATGCTCAACTTATCTCTTGAATATATCTCCAACCACCAATCTAAAGATGAAAGTCCCTCAAGAAGCATGGAGTGGGACAAAGCTAAATGTTGCTCATCTAAGGACATTCGGATGCATAACATATGCTCACATCCCTTCAGAATTAGGGAAGAAACTTGATGATAGAAGTGATAAATGCATCTTTACTGGATACAGTGAAACATCTAAAGCTTACAGGCTTTACAATCCAATCTCAAAGAAACTAATTTTCAGCAGAGATGTAAAATTTCTGGAAAATCAACTCTGGAATGAATCTGAAAATCCGCAAATGGACAGTCAAAATCCATTGCTGCCCAGTACCGAAAACACAGAAAATTCAGGATAGCCAATACCTCAACCTGCTCTTCCAAGATTGCAGGTACAAGGACACCCTGGAAATTCTCAGGATAACTCAACTTCAAGAAGAAACTCATCCTCTGAACTTCAAAATCAGAGAACTCGAATTTTGCGAGAAATCCATCAGCAGTTGGATGACATTGAACAACACAATCTTTTTGCATTAATGTCATGTCAACCTACATCTTTTAAATAAGCAGCTAAGGAGCCACATTGGGTTCAATCCATGAACCAAGAGATTGACTCCATTGAGAAGAACAAGACATGGGATCTTGTTAATTTTCCCAGACACAAGAAAAGTATTGGTGTCAAGTGGGTTTACAAAACCAAACTCAATGAAAAAGGGCAGATTGAAAAACACAAGGCAAGACTTGTTGCCAAAGGATTCTCACAACAACTAGGTATTGATTATGGTGAAACTTTTTCTTCAGTAGCAAGATTAGACACTGTAAGGACTCTATTGGCCATAGCAACCCAACAAAAATGGCAAGTATACCAGATGGATGTCAAGTCATCTTTCATGAATGGTTTGTTATAAGAAGAAGTTTATGTCAATCAGCCACCTGGATTTGAAGTCCAAGAGCAGCCAGCCAAAGTTTATCGGTTGAAAAAAGCCTTGCATGGCTTAAAGCAAGCTCCACGAGCTTGGTACAACAGAATTGACACTTACCTGATCAAAAGTGGTTTCAGCAGAAGCCAAAATGAGCCAACTCTTTACACCAAAACAGATCAACACGGTAAAATTTTGATTGTATGTTTATATGTTGATGACATGATATATACTGGAAATCTTGAGTTAACCAATTTTAAACATGCCATGCAATCTGAGTTTGAGATAACAGATCTTCGCATAATGAAATACTTTTTGGGGATTGAGGTTGATCAATCAACCAAAGGAATTTTTGTCTTTTAGAAAAAGTATGCAACAGACATCATCAAAAGAATCTACATGGAAGAATGCAATCTAGCAGAAACCCCTATACCCCTAGGCACAAAATTGAGCAAGAAAGATGAAGGCCCTACAGTGGACCCTACCCTGTACAAAAGTTTAGTAGGCAGTTTGTTGTATCTTACAACAACTATGCTTGATATTATGTATGCAGCCAACCTTATTTCCAGATTCATGGAATCCCCCAAAGATTCTCACTGGAAGATGGTGAAACGGATTCTGAGATATGTTGCAGGAACTCTCAATTTTGGCTTATGGTACACTCAATCTGATGATAATCATCTCTCTGGTTACACAGACAATGATTTTGTAGGCAGTCTAGATGACATGAAAAGCACCTCAGGACATGTTTTTCACCTGGACACGAACCTGATTTCATGGGCATCATAGAAGCAACCAATTGTATCAATATCTTCTGCAGAGGCAGAGTATGTCGCTGCTACCTCAGCTTCCTGTCAAGCTGTGTGGCTGAGAAAAATATTGAAAGATATGTCACATATAGAAAAGGATCCAACTCCTATCTTCTGTGACAACACCTCAACAATTGCTCTATCCAAAAATCATGTGTTTCAAAAGAAAAGAAAACACATTGACACTCGCTTTCACTTCATCCGCGAGCTTGTCAATAATGGTGACATAACACTTCAATTTTGTGGCTCTCGAGATCAGCTCGTAGATATCTTCACAAATCCACTGGAAAATTTGTTTTTGATTTTCAGAGACAACACCTAGGCATCATCAGTGTCGATGTTTGTAACTGTTGAGTTTAAGAGGGAGTGTTAAATATAATGTAACCTTAATAGCCTGAATGTACACTACCGGTTGTACTATCATTTCTTGATGTTCTTGATTTGCTTGAGCCTATTTAGCTCAACTCTTTTCCTTTTTCTCAATGTACTCTTTTCCTCATATACCTAATATACTGAATACTATTTTCTATTCTACTCCTTTGTATTCTCTGCTTCTCAATTTATCATTCTCTCCATTTATATTTTGTTTTTCATTGAGTTTGTAAACTTATTTTATTTCTTGATAAGATTCGTTTTGAGCAAACAAAGTAATTACTTCCAAATGAAAACCTGGTGTCACATTAATTTGGAGCATATCGATTCGTGGTTTTCTCTTTCGGGACATTCGCGTGCTTGTGTAATAGAGCCACTGACCTTCCAAACACAAAAACCCGAAGTGTTGGGCCCACAACCTATTCGTGTTTCGAGATTCGACAATTGTAGTTTCGTTTTGTTTTTTCTTTGGGTGTTTGCAAACCCCGTAACCCAAAGTGTTGGGCCCACAGTTTGAGCGCATTTTGCGATTTGATAATCAACGCGTTGTATTATGTTTTTGTATTGAGCGTTTGTAAACGCCGAAACCCGATACCCGATTGACCTTCGTTTTTCACAACTTCCACCTGAATGATTTTAATGGGTAAGACCTCAACTCTCGATGTTTGTATTAACTTCCAATATGTTGAATTGATATGCATAGCTTATGTAGCCATTACTTACTCGTTAAATTTTTTAATATTCAGTGACGAGGGGCAACTAGTAGATAACGTTGTGCAATGCGTGTTGAAGAAGGTTGAGAAAACACCCCTTAATGGAGCAAAATATCCAACAGGTTATTGCAGTAGCAAAATGGGGATAGTTCTAGAGCAATAGCAAAGCGGGCAAGCTAGAGTTTTCAGAATTTTAGGCCTTGGTGGAATCGGGAAGATAACTTTTGCAAAAGAATTCTTCAACAAACAGAGATCAAATTACGATAGATCCTGCTTTTTATCTGATGTTAGAGAAAAC